>MU777733.1:78941-94992 GCA_026770625.1 Nicotiana glauca
TTGTATTTTATTTCATTATCAGTAGTCGCTCATGCACTTGTGACACCGGGTTCTGGGATGGTTTTCGAAAAGTTTGATTTAATTGTTATTGTTAATTTGAATTGAAGCAAAACCCTTTTATTTGTGAAAAATGGAAAGAAAATTCTAGAATTTGATGTTTTTAAAAAGGATTTTTAAATCAATAATCTAATTGGCTGCCCTGACAGTGGTGTCCGGCGCCACCACGACCCTTAGTGGATTTTGGGTCGTGACAGATCCAGTGATGATAACATCATCAACATATACAGCTACAAAGATAATAGATGTGGAAGTTTTCTTGCAGAAAAGGGAGTGCTCATTTTCAAAATGTTGACACCCCTTTGAAGACAATGCTTTTGTTAACTTTGCATACCATTATCTACTAGCTTGCTTCAGTCCATATAGTGACTTGTTTAGCTTGCATACCCCTCTACTTGGACTACATTAATCAACTACAAGTCCATATGGAGCCTCCACGTATACCTCCTCATGTAGGTCTCAATGGAGGAAGGCATTGTTCACATCCAATTGGAATATATCCCAGCCCTTCTAACAACTACTACAACTAAGGCTCTAACAGTTGTCATTTTCAAAACAGGGAAGAATGTCTCCATGTAATCAATTCCAACCTGCTGAGTACAACCCTTTAATACCAAACTTGCTTTGAATCTTTCAATACTTCTATCTGCTTTGTGTTTGATCTTGTATACCCACCTATAGCCTATTGTTTGTTTTCCAGATGGTAAAAGGACCAAGTCCCAAGTATGGTTGGAATGGAGTGCCTCAAATTCTTGTGTCATAGCTACTTGCCAAGCAGGATCGAGGGTCGCCTCTTCATATAAAGATGGCTCACTATCATGATAAAAACTTAGCATCAAGTGTTGAATTTCAAAAAATAGAGCATCAGGAGTGATGTGATGATGATTAGAAAACCGGGCATTAGTAAAGTAGTGCATTGAGGTTTAGTGGACAGTTGAGTGGTACTACTAGGTAATTGATAAACATAATCTTTTAAGTATATAAGAGCTTGATGAGTTCTATTGGACTTCCTTAGAACTGGTGCTTCTAATTGTTCATGTGTAGATGAATTCTGTGAATTGCTATCATTTGAAGATGGAGAATTAGAGGTGTTTGAAGAGGGTGTATCATTGGTGCATGATTCAAAGTGGTGTTATGTGTCTGGATATGTGACACTGTCAGGACTTTGTCCAATGTTCATAGGAGGAACCTGACTACTGTCATCAGAATAGTTAGAAAATGAGAGTATTTTAAGAATAACAGGGAATGAGGTATTATTAGAACTTAAGGAGAATGGAGAAACATTTTCACAAAAGATTACATTTCTAGAAATGTGAATTCTCTTGGCGGCTAGGCTTAGTACCTTGTAACCTTTTGTGCCAAAGGGATATTATACAAAGATATGTAGAGTAGTTCTTGGCTCAAATTTATCTCTGTATGTTTTGGGCACACTGGGGTAGCAGAGGCAGCCAAAGCTTTTCAAGTGAGTCTTCTGGTATAACAACTCAAAGGGACATTTTTAGTTAAGGTAAGTAGTTGATAGCCTATTAATCACGTAGGTGGCTGTTAGGATACACTCTTCCAATATCGGGTTGGGAGTTTAGACTGGAACGTGAGAGCCCTGGCAGTTTCAAGAAGGTATTTATGTTTTATCTCTACTACACCATCGTGTCGTGGTGTATAGGGACATGTTTTCTGATGTATAATTCCTTTAGATTGGTAAAATGAAGAGGCTTCATGGATAGTAAGCTCCAAGCCATTATTAAATCTAATGATTTTTATGGATGTATTGAATTGGTTTTCAATCATGGTTACAAAAGCTTTTAAAGCATTAAGAGCATTACTTTTGCAGCTCAAAAGGTGTGTCCAAGTGGATCTACTGAAGTTATCCACTAGTGTGAGGAAATATTTGTAGTTATCATGGGTGGTCACATGGTAGGGGCCCCATATATCTATGTATACTAGTTCAAATAATTTGGAAGTGGTTTTGGTTCTTTGAGGGAATGGGAGTCTGGTCTGTTTTGCCATAGGGCATATGGGACAAATGAAAGGTTGTCTTGGTGCAAACCTTGCAGGAATTAAGGATATTCCTCTCATTTAAACAAAAGGAACATGACCAAGCCTATTGTGCCACAGAAAATTTACATCATGTTTATCAAAAACACATAAGGACTCATTCTTATTATTTGAAATGGAAGTATTTGAAAATTGAGGAATGTGATATGAATGAGTATGACTAACAGACTCATGACTATTTACATTGGGAACAGGAATGCAGTTGCAGTAGGAAGTTGAAATAGTAGAAGGTAAAGTGGTCTTTTTACCCCTCAAATACCTAGAATAGAGATAGTACAGACCTTCTTGGCTATTACCAATCACCCGAGGCCTCTTCACTGAAGGGGCCTGCAACAGACAAAGTTTATCACTGAATAATACAATACATCTAAGGTGTACTGCAAGGGAGTGAACAAAAATTAAGTTATACTTGAAATATAGAACATAAAGAACCATATGTAGGACAATGTTTGAAGAGAGTATCATATCTCCAAATTCAAGAACTTTTACTCTATAACCATTTGGTAGACTTATTAATAGAGGATAGGGAAATTTAGTGATGTTAGTGAGTGCATATTTGTTAAAATTCATATGGTTAGATGCTCCTGCGACTATGATTTAAAGATCAGCCTTTAATTTAAAGCATTTGTATGAAGGCTTGTCAAAATCAATGGAAGAAGTATAGACAACAATACCTGCAAAGTTTGCACTACCAGTGGTGATATTGCCATTGCTGGAAGATCCTCCTGCATGTCCTACTTGAAAGTGCTGCAGCAAATTCATTATTTGCACATATTGTTCTTTTGTTAGATTGACAATTCGATTCTCATCTTGCAGGTTCTGATCATCTCCATTCTCATAAATTATGTCAGCTGGAGTCCTATGTACATTTGCCACAGACCCTTTTCCTCTATTAAACTTGTAGTTTTGGTTGTTCCCTTGATTATATAGCTTAGCATTGGCACTATTGAAGTTATGATTGTTGTGAGAATTGCCTTGAGGGTATCCATATAACTTGTAGCACTTCTCCTTTATATGTCCTATCCTTTTACAGTAATCACAGAATGGGCGACCCTTATTATTGTTGTTAGGTGTCTAGTACGTCTTGAAGTTCCTGGCTAAAATGGACTTGGATGTTGTGGAATTGCATTCACATGTAGTGAAGTAGAATCTAGATTAAGCTGACTATTAGGCTTGAATTCCCTTTGTTTTTTTTCTTGTATTAACAGGGAGAAGGCTTGTGCCATAGAAGGCAGAGGCTTCATCATAAGAATGCTTCCTCGCACTATTGTGTAGATATCATTTAGTCCCATCAAGAATTGGATAAGCCATCGATCCTGTTCTGCCTTATGCATAGTTTCCTTTGCTCAACATGTGCAATTGCAACTGTATTGAGACTTGACACTCAAGGTGTTCAGTTCCTCCCACAGTCTTTTCGTTCGTGTATAGTATGCAATAATGTCTAAGGAACCTTGTGCAAGGTCATTAATCTCCTTCTGGATCTGATACAATTTTCCCCCATTTGTTTGGTCATAACAATTCTCTAATTCCCTTCACAACTCAACTGAGTCATTTACATATTCCACACAATCAGAAATCTCTTTGGCAAGGGAATTGAGGATCCATGAGGTCACCATATCATCACACCTCTCCCATTGGCAGAATTGAGGTGAATCGGGGCTAGGTCTTCTAGATTCCCCATTTATAAACCCTAATTTGTTCGTAACCGATAGAGCTCGCAATACGCTTCTTCTCCATGAGCAATATCCAGTTCCATCAAATGGAACTGTACTAAGGTCATTCCAGGACTACCAGAAGGATGGATGTAAAGAGGATTACCAGTATCGATGACCAATTAGTCATTTCTGCTTGCAATAGGGCTAGTTTTCAGCTTGGTTGATATCCATGTGCGAGGTTTCAACTTGATGAGGTTGAGGAGTATGAAGTCTTCAATCAAATCTGAGGCCTTCAATTTTGAGATGATTTTCGAAAATGGGCGGTAATGACCAAAAACTCTAGAAATTGATGAAATTCAAAAACCAAACTTTGAGATGCAGAAGGAATCCGAGCTGATACCCTAAGCTCTGATACCATAACAAACTACACACGCAAGCTAAGATCTACAGAGCTGCCATAGAGTCTTCCAGAAGGTTCTGAGAGAAGAAAAGAGAACAGGAGAAAGGGATAGATAGAAACAGATAAACGGAAGTATTTTTTATAAAATTAGAACCCTCAATTCATTTCATTAACTGTACAAGTGTATATATACATGTTGACTACTTGACTAAGCTAATTACTAACTAAGCTAGCTAAATCACTAACTAAGCTAATTAAGTGTAAGCTAAGTATGTTAAGTATACAATATAATAATGAATGTATGAATAATAACTATACTCAATAGTTCTATTTCTCAATCTCTCTGACTTGCTCTTACGAAACAAAGGTAAAAAAAAAATTCAAAACAATCTCTAATGAAAGATTCCAAAAAAAAAAAATTGATACACCATCTGAAATCGCGGGATGAGATATTTTTAAAAACGGAAAACACAATAAATAATCACAGTGTATCCGTTTGAAAGATCTCGACCTACAAAATTGGAGCACAACTATTTACTCTTCCATACATAGAAGATTTTGGTCATATTTTCAAAAAATAGAGTACACTGAATGCGAAGTTCGCAAATACGCATTCAAATTTATAGATGAAGCTTTATTGATACAACATACAAATGTTTTGAGTGCATTTGAGGTTGTGTTCTAATTGATTATGATTTGATTATTTTTCGTCCGCCAATGACACATCAAGTTACTTAGTTTGGAGAGAGCGTCGAAAGTGTTACAGGTATTAAAATCAGAAATAACAATTGAATGTACGAATTCATCGTATTTTGATAAGTTATAAATACGAAAAGTGGCATTAGATAATCTCCTGTTTTGGTTCTGAATTCAAATACAATAAGACAAGCATAACTGTGTCAGTTCAACATTCTGGGAAGTGGAACAATGAAAATGTTATATCGATTATACAATAAAGCGGATCGTGATAAAATAGTAAGCTTCATACAGACATTTAGTTGCTGCAATTTCAAAGCAAATTGATATAGATTTGAGTCTGAAGTCTATTAAAATCGATTATAAGGTAGAAGGTAATTGTACGCCTATGAAAATACATAACAATATGGGTTTCAGGGTGTGTGTATAGTTGAAAAAGGAGAACAGGAAATTCGAAAATATCATTGTGTATAACTACAACAGAGAAAGAAATGGAACACTGCAGCAGAAGGAAGTGTTATTCAAGGTGACCTAGTATAAATTGAATACACAGATGGTATACATATAGTAGATAAAGGTGATACACTCTCGCTAGCGGAGTTAAAATCCGATAAACCAATTGACATTTTCGAGCCGGAAAAGAATTTGATTATTTTGAACCGTAATAAAAAAGAGGTAATGGAAGGACATGTATACAAATATAAGGAAACAATAAAGGCTGTATTGGAGTAATATGCAATTGCTACAAGATTTCAATTCTGATTGAGAGATCAAATGCTATCAGGTTAATGTATTTATATAATTGTGTAACTAATAGAATAAATTCATTGTTTGACAACCTTTTCATATTAAAACAACATAGTGTATTGTGTATTTTACTATCACACTCTGACCTGGGGAAGCGCGACCGGTGCTCAATCAAGATAACTAGGCTGAGCAAGCCTGTTAGATTTCCTTTTATCCAAACTCACCATAAATAAAGAGGATATCTATTCTATTAATTAGACACTGAGATGATTTCATAAACAACCTCAACTCCATTACCATTGGTTACTCTATTTTTAAGTCTCAGATTATATACATTTTCATAGTCTGAAGTGGAATATGTAATACACATATGATATTACTAGATTGACTTTTCCAATACCAATACACAACCTACACTATGTCTACAAAGCCTTTAATAGATACAAGGAGTACAATAATAGTACCGACAACAAGACTCCGACTATACCTCAAAATATAATACACATGGAATAAAACATGCACGACCCCTAAATGAAGTGGGGCTCACCAAGTCAGTTGGGAAGAGAGTGCACCGCTATCACTAGTCAATGCCCTCAAAATGGAACCACCTGCATCCATTAAATATGTAGTGCTCCCGGCAAAAGAGACGTTAGTACATATCGAATAGTACTAGTATGAAAGCAACAACACATATTTAAGGACTTGGAAATATAACAAGAATATGATGAATCATGGTAACAATAAAAGGGCTTAGATAGCCGTTAAATCGAAAGATAATTTATTAAGAGATTCCAATAAAATTATAAATTTTAAGCAGGCCAGCCTTTGTAACCACCTTTACACAAACTGGCCCTGTTGCCTTACCTCAATACATCTAGGTGGAGGTGCAATCTCAATACCATAAACTCTACACAAATCGGCCTTGTCGCCTCACCCCAATATATGCAATGGAGGTGTAATCATAATACCACAACTCTACACAAAATGGCTCCGCCACCTCATCTCAATATGTGCAGTTGGAGGTATAATCACAATCATAATGTCCACACAAAGAGGCCCGCTGCCTCACCCCAATGTGTGCAGGTGGAGGTATAATCCCAATCACAATCCCCACACAAAACGGTCCCACTGCCTCACCCCAATATATGCGGGTGGAGGTGTATTCACAATGCTACACTTTGGATTCCCAAAAGGATAATAGTTTGTACAAAAGAGTTCTTTTCCAATCAACTATTTGGCACATTTGGCCTTAGCAAGTGTAAGTTCATAAGGTTTCAGTATATGAGAAATAAGTGTTTGATCACATTGATTTTATACAAGTTTTTCTTC
Organism: Nicotiana glauca; assembly: GCA_026770625.1. Classification (NCBI taxonomy): domain Eukaryota; kingdom Viridiplantae; phylum Streptophyta; class Magnoliopsida; order Solanales; family Solanaceae; genus Nicotiana; species Nicotiana glauca. Next base: position 85,881 of record MU777733.1, read on the forward strand.
CCAAAAGGGGTATAACATAATTAAGTCATAATAGAAAATCTTTAATACATGAGGGTTCGGACACGTTATGCAATTTGAGAATCAATTTACTAGCTTGAATATCCCACATTAACAGGGTTTCAAGTTCGACTACACATGATGGAGTTTTTCAAGGATTCGGGAATTTCAATACGAGAAGAGTTTAGCCTTTGTACCTCGACAGAGTTATCATTAGTGTAACAATAACATACCGACACTTCTAATGATGTTAATCTATATAAGAGGGGAGAGTTACACACATGATTAGAGGAATTCGTATGGTAAGAGCTACTACACTGATGACACAACCTTCCCTCAACTAATTCAAGAACAAAACCACCCAAGATGGTTCAATATCGCTCTCACAGTCTCTATCACATCATTCGTATGATAAGTCTACCCTCATCACCCATAATCAACCCAAACCCAAAATTGAAGAATTAAGAAAAGAAATTCTTACCTTTTGAAGACCTAGCAAGTTTCTTTTGATGAAATTCCAAGGTATGATCAAAGTAGAGTAGTGAAATCCTTAGTCCTCCCTTTCCTCTCTCTAGAATAGCTCTCTCATTTCTCTAAAATGTCAGGTAATCCCCCAAAAATGAACCCTCAGGCTAGATAAATGAAATGGAAGTCATGTTATGAAATTAGAAAAATAAAGCCCTGATGCATATCTGCGGTCGCATATGCAACCACATAACACTTATGTTTTCCGCAAAATTGACCGCATAATGGCCCTCAAGAATTGGGCATTTCTGCTTTACTCTATGACAGGTCTGCGGTTAGCAGTCCAATTTTGCGATTGCATAATGGACCGTAGAATCTCTTTCTGAAATTTCTCATACTAGTTCTGTGATGGGATCTACAGCCCGCAAAATAATTCTGCAACTGCATAATAGGCCGCATAGTGGTCCTCGAAATTGGCAAATCTTTTTGCTTCAATTCGCAGCTAATTTGCGGCCCGCAAACTGGTTCCGCAGTTGCATAGTGGACCACAAAAATGCCAAGTCTTCAACTCCTCGATGCACTAAGAAACTCCAAAAGTCCTTACCACGGCACGCAAGCTCGCCCCGAAGAATTTCTACAATCCTCAAACATATTAGCTTACCTCGACACCAAACAACCTCGAATTCTAGGTAAAATTTTATGAGACCTTACATCCTTTCCTGCTTAAGATCATTCATCCTCGAATGAGGTTCTAAATCCGATATTAGCATTCAATATGACCCGACTATTACTTCGCACGTCGGTAGTTCCAAATTTTTACTAACTCCCCGAATTTCCAAAAATTTCGGCAGAGTTTCCCTCGACCTCCCAAGTGCCTCTTCAACCTGTTGGTTTTCCTATAGTACTTTTATGGAGGCAATTTCTTAATTTTTATCTTTCAGAATTGCCTACCAAGAATGGCAACTACAATTTCTCTATAGGTTAGTTCTTCATTAACTTCAATAATCTTAACTGGCACTATAAGCGACGGATCTCCAACCACCCTTTTTAAATTCTGGATCCTCATTTACCTCTTCCTTCCTTGGGTATTGTGTCAGCATATTTCCAAAAAAACAATCTATCTACCTTCTTACTTTTCCTCACCTGTGCCATCTGGTGGCATATCAAATGATCCATGTTTACCTTTTAGCTCGTCATTAAGAAGTACCACAAACTTACCCTCTCCCACCTAATATGGGTGTCATGCTCGCAGGGCAACCATCAAGCATTAATCAACTACAACCATACTTTATCCATGAATTTCAGCTTCTTCTTTGGGAATTTTATATTGCGGTGAGTCCTCTTATCGTAGACCCGGGAAACAATAGAACTGACATAGCCAAAGGTGTGTCAAATCTCTTGATAAGTTAGTCGGGTTATGAATTTTCCCTAATGGATCATGCGAGAAATCAGATGTCCCTAAGTGAGCACAAAGGGCATAAGAATTCATATCAATCATTCTTCCCTAAATTGGCACTAGTTGCTCCTCATCTTTTAGATCCCATCTAGCATAGAACTCGTGAACTAAGCTTGCATTGATGTAATCAGGATTTTTGAATACATATCTCATACCCAAATCATGGATAGATCACCAAATAGACTGATGCTTAGATTTCAACCGGTGCTCCCCCAATGCTAAGTTCATATACATGTATTTTTACCGATAACTATTATACTACTTTTTGGTCGATGGGGGTATGCTCTGATCCTATATTCAAGCTAAGCCTTAGGCCTTTGTCGTGATGCTGTTATAGCCACAACTGCATGTATTCTTTTGCTTGACTACTAGATGTAGCCTCTCCATGATTCTGCTTCTTAGGTGGCGGTGCAGAAGATATATTTCCCGTTGTGGGGGATGTGGCATTTCCCTTACCTTTTTCCATAGGTTGTGCACTTGGCTTTGGACGTAATGTTTTGTACCTGCACATGTTCATGTTAGTCAACTCGGAGGGCCATGAATCAAATAAAAAAGTTTTCCTAACAACCCCACACTCAAGAATTTAGCACATGACTTGCAAGTTAATCAAGCCTACTCAGACTTCACCTCTTGGATTCAAGCATGAGTGTATTCTTAAGAATGCTAGCTAATATGGGAAGATAATGTATCTACCCTACCTAAAACACTTACCCACCTCCGGTAAGCCACCCCCACACTTACATTTTATACTATGTAAGCTTACAAACCATTAGTGTATCAATCCCGGAGACTCGGGTTCCAATTGGGACAAAAATTGCCTTTGAGACAATTTAGCGATAACTTAGTGTGCATTAGTTAGGGGTAAGCTTTGTGTGGGTGAGGATTTGCCTCACTTTCTCAAATCGTCTTGGGATTCAAGTGTAAACACTCCTCAAGTAACAAGCATACTAATCCTATGGGGTTGGGACAAGCATGAATAATTTTACCATTACAACATTCAAAAGGGTTGCATGTGTTCATAAACTTCTAATAAAACCAAATAAAAGAGATTGAGAGAGAGAGAGAGAGAGAGAAATTTAATACCTGTAGATGTTTAAAATGAGTGTAGAATGTAAAGCTAGTGTTGTGATTTGTGTTTGATTGTGTGATTAAGAGGTGTTGCGAGATTCTTGAGTGAGTCAGAGAGAGAGAGAGATGGGGAGTTGGGGTTTGCCAGTGTGTTTGGGTCGTGGGGCAAATGATTTGGGGATTTAATGGGGGTGGGTGTGTGTTTAAAAGAAAAGAACAAAGATGGCTTACTTGGGTCTCGCGAGGCTCCTTACACGGCTGGGATAGCGAGACGGGGTATAGGGAAAAGGGAAAATGGGGCGGGCGAGGGCTGATATGAGATACTACTCATGCCTGGATAGGCGATGCGAGGCCTACGATAAGGTAGGCACCTTGTTAGGAGGGGTCTGAGTCACACACAAGTAATTTTCATTATGTTTTTTGGACTCCTTTATGCGCTTTGACCTTCTGATTTCGCTCCCGATCACATCTTTCAATTGGATTGCATCCACACATATTCAAACAACAACAATTCACATAAAATCAGCCTATTCTTACCATAAATCAATAATAAAAATTAACTAAGCTAAACTACTCTATGAATTGGGTTGCCTCCCAACAAGATCCTTAGTTAATTCATGGCATGACGCTTACGACATCACTATGGTTACCTACCACAAAGCGCCTGATTTAATGTGTCGAATGTTCCTTCAAGCATCCACCAAGTTTATCGAGGTTTTGTGACGACGAGCATTACCACCCCAATAATGTTTAACATTTTGCGTGTTTAATAAGAAGGCATCACCACGTATGCGATCCGGAAGTTTTACATCTTCATGCCTCATAACACACACTATCTCAAATAGACCCGACCATCTAAGCTTGATCTTTCTAGGGAAGAACTTCAACCTCGAAAAAAAGCATGAGAATGGATTGAACCGGTTCAAACTCACGATGCACATTTGTTTGTCATACCATCTCTTTTATATTTTCCTTATACACTTTCACATCTATAAGTAACTACAATTCTTCGAGCTTAATTTTCTTCTCAATATCACTAACATACACATCAGGTCCCAGCTATATTAACTTTAAATAAACCACAAAAATTATGCACAAGTCCTTATAATGCTTTGGGAGTTTAAGCGCCTTATACACATTAAACGTGACTTCTTCATCATGCACTCTAATCTTTAGCTTACCTTTCGCTCACATCAATAAGTTCTCCACCAGTATCCAAAAATGGTTGCCCCAAAATAATTAAAACTTCCTCATCGAGCATGTAGTCATGTCTCCATCTGCATTATATGCATTGCATAAGGCTACCTTCCTACCTTTCGAGACTAAGCGTTGTCTCCATCAGCATTATCTGCATTGCATAAGGCTATCTTTCTACCTTCCGAGACTTAGCGTTGTCTCCATCTGTATTATCGGCATTGCATAAGGCTACCTTCCTGCCTTCCGAGACTAAGCGTTGTCTCCATTTAGCATCATCTGCATAAGGCTACCTTCCTACCTTCCGAGACTAAGCGTTGTCTCCATCCTGCATTATCTGCATAAGGCTACCCTTTCCGCCTTCCGAGGTTAAGCTCTACCTCCACTTGCATGGCTAAAATACCGCCACATCCATTTACATCTTGCAAATCGGCTGAAATATCGCCATCTTACTTATCATATCGGCGGGAATATCGCCGCACTGCATTTAAATTTTTCTATCGGCTGAAATATTGCCATTTTACTTATCATATCGGTGGGAATATCGCCGCACTGCATTTAAATTTTTCTATCGGCTGAAATATCGCCATTTTACTTATCATATCGGTCGGAATATCGCAGCACTGCATTTAAATTTTTCTATCGGCTGAAATATCGCCATTTTACTTATTATATCTGCGGGAATATCGCCGCACTGCATTTAAATTTTTCTATCGGCTGAAATATCGCCATTTTACGCTTTCGTGTCGGCTAAAATACCGCCAAATCTTGCATTTCATGGGCTAAAATACCGCCAAATCTTGCATTTCATGGGCTAAAATACCGCCAAATCTTGCATTTCATGGGCGGAAATATCGCCAAACTATCCAAAGGCATCACCATTCGAAGGCACCATCTTCATAGCCCGAGAACACCATGTCATGGCATGAGGATCCTACTTTATATCGTGCACATCATTATTCAAAGGCATCATGGTTTGGAGGCACCATTATCATAGCCTGAGAACATCATTTCATAGCCTGCGAATCCTTCAATTTTGCGCTTCATGGCCCAGGACATCATGGTCTGAGGACGTCATCCTAACCGTCCAAAGACAACACTCATGGTCCATCGGGAACTTGCATCATGTTTTAATTATGCACAATATACGCCGCATTGCTCATTTGCAGGTACATCGGCTAGCGAACGACCGTCTCAGCAGGAGCGATCCCGCTCCGGTTCTCCGCAACCTATTCGACTCCAAACACATTTTCAACCATCGCGTTCGTCTTTTCGAATCTCCATCGACACATTCCGTCAATGGTTCCTGAACTACATATGGCCTGATTCCTGTAAAACCAGGAATATGTAGGCAGCTCAGAAACCAGGACTCGGTCAAAATTCTTTTCAAACCGCCAATTCGGTCAAAATTGGCCATCTTGTCTTTATCCGACAACTCTTTCATCCTCCTCGAATAAAGAGGGGCAGTTGTTGATACCCAATTTTTCCCTATATATTTTTTTTATACCCAAAATACTTTCAAAATATCATATATGTGCATACATAAGCACCCAAAAAGGTTTTGACATTTTTAATATTTTCAAAACTAATTTATGACCTATTTTTACACCATAAGACCCAATAGTTATTCCCAAAACTTGCCATTTTGGAGAATGATTCATTTTATTCTTGCATTTACATCAAAATATAGTTTACATGATTTTTTGCATATTTTTACAAGTTCATTTGGTATTTTTAAAACTAAATTGTATGTAATTGCAATTTTTGCCCACTTTCAGATTTAATAGCATTTTAATTACAAAATCAATCCCAATATTTTTTAAATTAATATTTACATATTATTTATTAACTCAGTACTTTTAATTAGATTTTAAAACATCTTTTACTATTTTTGTAAAATTAAAAGGGAAAACTGGCTATTTCAATTGTGGCCTCAAGTACTTTCAATTATAGCCTATTTTGACCCCCCAATTGACCCCAAATCAGGCCCCAAATCGACGAACTAATTCAATTTTTTTACCCGACCCCTGACCCAATTAACTAAACCCGCCCGATTTTATATTTAATCTTGGTCGTTGATCATTTTGATCAACGGCCCTCCCTCACTCTTTCCTTTATAATCCCACCAAACCCCTAACCATATCTCTCATTCCTCTCATGTAGCCGCCACTGAACCCTCTCCTTCCCTCAAATGCTCTCTAACACTCGAAACCCTAGCCACTTCTGGCGTCTTCTCCGACTAGTTCTCACCGGAGTCTATGGCTTCTCAGGCCATGGATGGCCTGTGCTCACTTCCCTTCACCCCAAATCATGGTTGTTCAAGGTTTTCGAGGTCCAACCTCAAAGATGTCCGTTCAGATCTTCCACAAATCTGAGGTCCTATGGCCTCTCCGGCTCCGTTCCGACGTGTTCGAGCATTAAAAGGCCTAGCTATGGTTCAGACCTGTTCAAGACCAAATCCTTTCCAAGCCTTCTCATTGCTAGGGTCTCTGAGGAACCCTAAAAGCTTGTTCGAGGTTCCTTCTTCCTTTATTTTCTTAGATCTGTGGTAGATCTATGTTATACTCGAGGTTTTAAAGCTTTTCCCTAATTTTCTTTCCAAAACTAGTCTGTTTCAATTTAGCTCTTTCAAAATCTTAAAAACGATTTCCGTTTCTTCTTTTTCTTCTTTCTTTGTGTGAATCTGCCTGTTTATGCCATGTTTTATGAGTTTTCGCTTATGTCTTGTATCCTTTCCTCGCATGTCTTCTCCTATTTGCTGTTATTACGCATGTGCTTCTATCTGTGCTCTGTTATTTCTTCTACTGGTTTCTACAGCATGTTTACATGTCTATCTTATGTGTTCCTTTACTATTTTCTTACTGAGTCTTGTTTGCCTTTACCGGACGTGTGTCTGAGTTCTAAACATATTTCATCTACTGTTCCTAAGTTCTATGTCACCTCTTTTCTCTCCTGAACTTGCTTGAGTTTTGAACTTTTCTTAAACCTGTTCTTTATAATTTTTTTACTATGTTGCTTCGAACTTGCTATTGTATCTGTGTGCTCTGAAAGAGACCTTGAGTCTGTTTCAATGATTTGCCTTCTCTTTTCTGTACCCTACTTATATTGAAACCCTAGGGTTTGGGGTTTTTGCGAGTTTTGGGTTCTGTGTTGGGACTAGGGTTCTATTTAGGACCCCGGGCTCTCTCAAACTCATGCTGAGTCTATAAACTGAGCTGGAACTTTCCTTTGCTTATGATTTTGAAACTGTCTATGCCAATCTTTTCTTTCTTGTTTGACACTTGTGTGCTTATATATGAGGGCTTTTCTTTCAAAAGGGTTCTGCCAATTGTAATTGATTCCAATTTCCTTTTAATAAGGCTCGATTGATTTGTTATCGATTTTTCCAATTAAACTTTTCCTCACCCTTTTTCTGACTAAGTTCATTCGAACAAAGCTTTCAATTTACTCGATGTTTGATTGATCTACTTGCCTTATTTCTCACAAATCATGTACCATAGGATTCTTGCCTTAAAAAAAACTCTGTGTATTTACCTGTGTTATGATACTTTGGAAAGGTTTTTGATTGTTTCTCTTTCCTTAATTATCCCATGTCCGTTTGAAATCAAATCCCTTAACCAAAGGGAAATCCTATGTGATTGATTGAAAACTATTTTCTTACCTCTTTTCTTACTTGTTTTCTGCACTATAAAAAGGGACTACTCTTTCTGCTCTTATAGACTTCGGAATTCAAAAAAAAAATATTACAGACCTCACAAACACTTCTAACAACTACACACGCCACAATTGCAATACTTTCTATACTACTACTTTCTCTACTTCTAATACTGAGCACTCTGCTCCTCTTCTCTTTTACTGTCTGAAACATTCTTGAGTTCCTTTGAACTCTCAAGTATTTGCTGAAGAACTTGAGTTTGCTCCTGCTGACTTCTGGCTGTTCACTTGCTCTTATTGTCCTGTTATTCTAGTGTTTGCAGCTGGTATGTCACTCTTAATTAAATACTGCCCCTCCACTATGTGATTACTTTACTCCTAGCATGTTATGCTTTCTTGCACTATGCATCTACATCCTAGTCTGTTATGTTTTCTTTCTTTATGTTTCTGCACTCTTAGTCTGTTATGCTTTCTTTCTTTCCTTGTGTTTCTGTAAATGCTTCTCTATGTGAGTCCCTTCCCTTTAACCCCTTTGTATGAGAGTATAGTTCCAGTCATGGCAGCATCATATTATTGCTGCCCATGACTTTGAACTAAGTTCTTTTGAACTCTTACTCAAACCAATTCCCACTCCCCTTTCCCCTTTATGTGTTGAGCCTTGACTCATGTCTGGTGGTGTCCTGATCACCATCCAGACTCAGGTCTGACCTCTAAGGGCTGCTCTTAATTTGTTTGGACCAAGCAACTGGTCAGGGGTGTGCCAGTCTACACCCATGGCTGGGCATGGCTACCATTTGCTATGGTTCCCTAATCCCTCTCTCACTTTGCACTTATTCCTAGTTCTAAGTTCTGCCCCTTTGGTAAGCCATGCTTTGGGACCCTGGAGCTCCCTCTGAACTTGGATGCCTGAGGGCTGGCTATTCCACACTGCACTATTCTGTTCTAATTGTTATACAAAGAATAAGCACTGCTTGGAGCCCTTGAGGCTCCTTGGAACTCTGAAACACTTTGGATAAGTGAAGTCTTTGGAAATGTGGATCCCGGAATTGGTTAAACGCATGTTGTTGGACATCAAGATTGAATTATGCTGCTTGGATCCAGCTGTTAGCTTTTGATGTATCTTTAATTTCTAGTTTGATTTGTAATAATCTTTGTATGAAACTTAGGGAATATAGTAAAAGGGTGTGGGAGGAGTTTACTTTGTTGCATCAATAAAAGGGTAGATATCATGTCTTTAGGACTTTAATTTCCTTACTAGACATCCTGCCTATAGGTCTG
>MU777737.1:13206-32219 GCA_026770625.1 Nicotiana glauca
AGCTAGCAAATTTATTACTACATTATATTATATTTATTTCAATAAATTCTCACCCACTAACTTATATTTGTTCCAATAGCTATAATAGAAAGTTTCTAGTCTCACAATTAATAAGTAAAAAAAAATTGTAAAAAAAATGGGATTATTACATTCTCCCCCACTAAAACAAGCGTTCGTCCTCGAACGTGCCCAGAGTTGTTCCTAAAGCCAACCAATCATTGAATAACATTAACACGACTATACCCAGGAGTGATCCCACGTCACCCTATCTCATATAGGTCCGATAATACTATGTGACTGAAATTTCGCAATCCAACCTAGCCCATTAACCTTAGAACCAAATTTCCACTTCTAAAATCATCCACAAGATCAGAATTTCATACCTATACTCTGAATAAGCCCGAACAAACTATAATAAACCATACCTGCAACCTCAGGTGCAATTACAGGATATACCACATGACTCAAACGCTTGCAGCGATAACATCTAATCACGGTAGTTGCATACAACAACCGAATACCGATAAAAAATCTCTTATCAACTAAAGTCTCATTCCAATACTTTCATATACTATCAATGATAAATGAAACACGCAATAAACCATAACCATTTCTCAAATCAACCATTCATGAGGCCACTTCTCCTTTGGCAAGGACCATAGTAAATTTCTGAGCCGAACCTCGATATTTATCCTTCCAACATGCTGAAATCGAATCCGTTCGTGGTCATTAAAGATCCCAACGTTCTCATAATCCAACACAACCACTCTGGTGACATAACACCTCAATACAGACGAAAGTTGCAACTTGCGCAATCCGCGCTCCCATAAGAAACAATCTGAGCATACTCAAATCATGAAAATGACTCAAATGAAAGAGTCGTACCGCAAGCTCACCAGTACCACCACAACACAAGGCTGAGAACTCGTCTCACATCATAGAAACAGAACACACGAATCTAAACTGCAAGGTCATACCTCCACATAACTTCGCTGCAATGCGCGACCCTATCCAAACACTGGTCTACATGAAACACCTCAAGTCACTCTGCTCGAAATTGACGACCACGCGCAATTGATGTTTAGAACCAAAGAATATCATCATAACCACGGTGAAACAATTAACTTGCGCCACACAAGCTTGATAGAACATAACCGGTACATAAACCACAGAGCAACACCCAATTACTCATCCCGCTCGACTTCTACTATGAATTCCCAAAAGAACCGCACTTGTGCCTCTAACCAACAAATTATAACGTCTCACAACACAGATAAGCAACTGGTATATCTCCCCAGATCACTAACAAGCTCAAAAATGATCGAATCAACCTATCCCTCAACAATACAATTCGGGGCCAACCGAGCCGACTCAAGCTAGAACGCGCATCCACATTAGCCTGCCAACGAACTCCTTATCAAGGAAGCCTGAAGCTGCTCCTTCCACTACTACAACTTTTGCCGGAGCCGTACAATACGGTGCCCGGCACCAAATCAATATCGAACTCCACAACCTCGCCTGGCGACATGCCCGACCACAAGAAATACATCCAAAAAGTCCCTCAACTCCGGAACTGAATGAATGGTAGAAAACCTTTGCACTGACATCCATCACGAAGGTCCAATTAAGAAAAGCAATTCTTCCCAGCCGTTCGCTTGGTCCTTGAAATATAAACCACTCTGCTAGAACATAATCCATTGCACCTCGCCACTCAACCTGTGGCGTTTCCGGAATAGCCCATAGTGTAATAGTTCAGAATCACCCAACACTAAGGGAACCATTCTGAATTCCAACATCACATCCAGAATCTAACATACCAGCAAATAAAGATCCACTCAGGCCTCCAAATCCCGATAGCCGCTAAACGGTGCCGATACATACGATCCACAACCACAACATAGCCTGCACATGAGAATTCCCAGTCTCCAACTTCATATAGCACACGAATCATCATACCTGATCCCAATTTTTCCATCCAAACACATACCACACCTTAAATACCCCGACACTTCACGATAGATACTTTAAAATTTCCTATGCCAGCAAGCATCCCGAATACTACCAGTCGACCCAGCAAGTAAGTGCCATAATACTACCGAAGTATCATCAGTTTAATCGCATTACCCTTTTCCTAGACAAATACTCTCGTCAAATCACTTCCAATTAGCAGTACCATTTCCTTGATTACCTGAGGCTACTCATTGCCTAAGAACTTTATGAACTTCTTTTCAAAACTGAACTGTAACTCATCTTGCCAAGAACTTCCACTGACCCCATTCGGAAGAAAATAATTACACATCCCATGCTCCGCATGCCCATAGAAAATATACATCTCCAAACCACAGTAAAACCCAACAACAACTCTCTCATAATTCCATTTGCACAACTAAACTGCCAGGATTGAATCCTTCTAACTAGACCAAGCTAAAGATACTATCAGAACTCAATAGCCTTGCTGTAAAATACCTGTACGCACTTATTACCTCGAACACACACAAAGAATTAATCATATCCTTTCCATACTAATTCGGTCTACTATCAAGCTACTTTATTTATCTAGATCTCCTTCTGATTCATTTTCAACTTGACATCCCCTCTTACTGTAGCACCACAATGGCTCTACCCAGGCTTACCACACGAGACCCAAGCATAAGACCACACTGTCTCAGACCCATGAGCCACTAAACACTCTCTCAAATATTCCTGAAAACACCACATTCCCAAAATAATCTACTCTAAAGAACTTTCTGCGAATCTAAATATGTTACCTTTACTTTCCTGATACTGATACATAGACTCCCATAATTAACATAAAATACCACAAGTCTTGACCTCTTCCAATGAAAACACAATATCTGACCACATGCACAACCTTAAGATACCCGATTGTTCCATGTATAATCTTGAACACATTAGAACAACTCTCGAAGGTCATTCACTCTTATTCAAACTGCAAATTACCTAGCCTAATGAACCAAACCACTCGTGCCTTATTGGCTCTCTGATACCGCAAAATGAGATCCTCATCCCAATACAACCAAGCAACTTCCTGCTCTATGCACCGAGCATTCTTTACCAACCACAACTCTAGACATTCCATGATTCTCATACCCTATGGAACATAATATAACCTTTGCCAAAATTTCCTTTTACTCTAGCCGTAGCTAATGCACTCGCATGCCCCAAACTGGAACTAACATAGCACCTAACTGTGCAATCAACTGCTCACCGCAAACTCCCCCACTTGGCTCGAAGCCACATATTAAGAACACTCTACAACTCATAACACCTTTGCTCTAATGATGCCATAATACCATAGTGAGATTAAACTCAACCCTTCATAAGCTCGTACAACACAGACCATCTAGGACTTCAAATCTTCTGCAAATCTCGCATTCACTCTTGCAACAGTTAAACCCACTCTCTTAAGCGACCCAAATTTAAATTGCTAACACATATCTTTCACTTGTAAATGAGATCTTCTAACGGACAACATAAGGATCACACAACTTCAGAGCACTCCGCAGGATATAACCCACATGTTTTGCCTCAATCTAACATTTATGCATACCTTCCACCGTCACACACATTACATAGTCATTTAGTCTTCCTGGGTCAGAACTCATACCGTCACATGAAATGCACTTCACTCCCCAACTAGGAGACACTAAATGATACTTCACGCGCCCATAACTCGGGCTACACATCAAATCACAATAGAAATCAAACACTTAATAGTTCATCTATTATCCAGGAGACTTCTTCGTCACTACCAAATCATATAGATACATCTTGCAGTACTAACATACTCATCACATGAATACCAAACCGCCATTCTGGCTAATAGGGACAATACCAAAAATATAAGTTCAAAACACTTGCTCACACAATCAGCACCTTGGTGCTCAAGCCATAGGCAAAGATCTGGCCTCAAGTCCTCCAGACTGGCCCAACATCAAACTCACGGAGATCACATCTCGCCCTTGATCGGGAAATCACAAGCCATCAAGGCACATCTGACATTGAGCGCTCATGCGCGCATACGAACGCGTGGAAGGAATTTCAAGAGTTTCTTTTCAAGCGGAATAGAGGACGCACGATAAGAATTCAAGAATGTGAAGTTTTCCTAAAGGTTCTGCAACCTCTCGAGGATAAATACAGATGTCTCCGTACCGATCCGCGAGACTCTGCTAAACCTGCTCATGACTTGTGAGACCTAGTAACCTAGGCTCTGATATCAACTTGTCACAACCCCAAACCCGGTCCTGATGGCGCCCAGCACACTACTAGGCAAGCCCGACCATTAACCATGTATTAAACCCAATTGGCAACCAATATTGATAAGTGAAACTGTAAACATTAAGCCATTTAAGGAAAAATGCGGAAAAAATACCAATACGAATATCGATGTTTAGCAAAAACTCAACATATAGCCCAACCATGGACCCGGTATCACGAATATGAACCTCTACAGAATAGAATAATAACCTACTACATAAACTGTCTAAATGTCTGATAGTGCGGAATATAAAAGACAAGGATAAGAGGAAAAGTCAACGGCTGCGAACGCCATGCAGCTACCTCAACTCTCCCGAATAAGCAAGTCGGCTGATCACTGAATGTCTACTCAGCTTGTGAAGAAGGACCTAAATCTGCACACATAGTGCAGGGAGTAAAGTGAGTACTTCCAACTCGGTGGTAATAAAAGTAAATAACACTGAAAGTATAGAATCCCAAAAGGGCACTGATAATGCTATCTCAAGCAGTAAAACCAAATAAATAGTAAAAATCCATGAAACATAGCAAGACATTCTCTTAGAAGGAATCAAATAAACAAGAATATACAAGTAGGGTCAGCAATTGTTACCTGACCGGTCAGCCATTGTTACCTAACTAAACGTGTTTCAGTGTCATTGTTACCACTAGTCAGTCATTGTTACCTGACTGGTCAGTCATTGTTACCTGACTGGTCAGTCATTGTTACCTGACTGAAACACGTATGACAGTGTCATTATTACCACTGCCCATTTCAAAGGGGTACCCCACGCTCAGTGTGGGTGTGCAGACTCCGGAGGGCTCCTTCAGCGCAAGCGCTATCAATAAGGCCTGAAAGCCTGAATAATTTCAACACAAGACCTGTAAGCCTGCTCTCAATACACTTGAGGCTTGAAAGCCTCCTCACAGAACACTCGAGGCCTGAAAGCCTCCTCACATCACTCTTCATGTCCTCACATATGGCCCTCGGCCTCAACCAGTCAAAAAAATAGTAAAAAACCCTCTCGGGCATCAGTAAAACAATAATACTCAGCTCAACAAAAGTTCAAATATCAGTTAAAACTCCAAGTTGAGTAAAAATATAGCTGAGTTCATGAAACAGTGTAAATCACATGGACTGAGTTCAATTAATATTTCAAATAGTGAGGGAAACAGTGATGATAATTCATAAAGAGTTCAAACAATAGATAATAAGCCCCAAGTATGGCAATGAGCTCAAGTCATAATGATAACAACAAATCATTTACAATTATGCAGTAAAAATCAACAACCGGGACAGACCAAGTCACAATCCCCAACGGTGCTCTACCCCACGCTCAGGTCCAGCATGCAAGTCACCTCAGCACAGTATTAAGATGTGCAAATTCGGTGTTTTAAACCCTCAGAGTATCATTTACAAGTATTACTCACCTCGCACTAGCCCAAAAATCTACACTGCAACATGCCTGCCTCTCGAACCAACTTCCGAGTGATCCAAATCTACCAAGTTCAGATTTATATCATCAAATTATGCTAAACAAATGAATTCCAATTGCAAAATATAGATTTTAAGCACAAAACCCGAAATCGGTCAAACCCCGACCCTCGGGCCCGTATATCGGAACTGGATAAACTTTATACCTAAATGTTTTTCATCATCTCACGAGTCAGTACATATAAAGAACTCGAAAATCGGAGTTCGTTTGACCCATCAAATCATCCCTAGAAGGTCTCATAATCTCAAGCCCTAACTCCACCTTTTTCTACTGATTTTCATGAATTAAACACTGATATTTTGTTCCTTAATCACAATTAATCGAGTTTTAGAGTCCAAAATCCTTACCTCAATGAAGAACAATGATTTCCTCTCTTCAAAAATCGCCTCAAAGCTCTTTTCCCGTTCAAAAATGGTGTAAAAGAGTTTAATAGTTGCGGAGGGTTTATTTTAATACTGCTCACGCGTTTTAATGTTCACCCGAGTTACTGGAATATACATAACTAAAAACTATACTCAATCACTGTTTCCATAAATATGTATCCACTCATTGTCTGATAACAAAAAAATCATTATCTCCAACTAGAAATAAGTAAAACTGAAAGTGCATCTACAATGGTTTTCCACATAATACGTACTTTTAATTCCCCTAATTAACTTTAGCAAATTATTTTCATAATTAGTTCTTGATGCCTTCCATTATTGCTTAATTATTAACATCTATATTACACGCTAATATTGTCACAAACACCAACTAAAAAGCATACAAAATAAACTAATACCTGGGGCTTTCAGAAGTACACCAGTTCCTTTGCTCACAAGTTAGAGCTCCTAACCGTGATTGTCAATGAAGACAATTCGTTGTCTGTAGGTCTCTTATGCACGCCGCCTTCGTATTCCAGAGCCTCTTTACTTGTTAGTATTAAATTTTAATATTCTAATGCCCTAATGCTCTGCTAAAACGTGGGTACCAATTGTGATGGCCGGGCCATGTACCTTATTTTTATTAACTAAAGCCCATGAGTATCCCACTGCCACATGTAATGTGAATGCCAGCTAGCAAATTTATTACTACATTATATTATATTTATTTCAATAAATTCTCACCCACTAACTTATATTTGTTCCAATAGCTATAATAGAAAGTTTCTAGCCTCACAATTAATAAGTAAAAAAAAAATTGTAAAAAAAATGGGATTATTACATTCTCCCCCACTAAAACAAGCGTTCGTCCTCGAACGTGCCCAGAGTTGTTCCTAAAGCCAACCAATCGTTGAATAACATTACCACGACTATACCCAGGAGTGATCCCACGTCACCCTATCTCATATAGGTCCGATAATACTATGTGACTGAAATTTCACAATCCAACCTAGCCCATTAACCTTAGAACCAAATTTCCACTTCTGAAATCATCCACAAGATCAGAATTTCATACCTATATTCTGAATAAGCCCGAACAAGCTATAATAAACCATACCTGCAACCTCAGGTGCAATTACAGGATATACCACATGACTCAAACGCTTGCAGCGATAACGTCTAATCACGGCAGTTGCACACAACAACCGAATAGCGATAAAAAATCTCTTATCAACTAAAGTCTCATTCCAATACTTTCATATACTATCAATGATAAATGAAACACGCAATAAACCATAACCATTTCTCAAATCAACCATTCATGAGGCCACTTCTCCTTTGGCAAGGACCATAGTAAATTTCTGAGCCGAACCTCGATATTTATCCTTCCAACATGCTGAAATTGAATCTATTCATAGTCATTAAAGATCCCAACGTTCTCATAATCCAACACAACCACTCTGGTGACATAACACCTCAATACAGACGAAAGCTGCAACTTGCGCAATCCGCGCTTCCATAAGAAACAATCTGAGCATACTCAAATCATGAAAATTACTCAAATGAAAGAGTTGTACTGCAAGCTCACCAGTACCACCACAACACAAGGCTGAGAACTCGTCTCACATCATAGAAACAGAACACACGAATCTAAACCGCAAGGTCATACCTCCACATAACTTCGCTGCAATGCACGACCCTATCCAAACACTGGTCCACATGAAACACCTCAAGTCACTCTGCTCGAAATTGACGACCACGCGCAATTGATGTTTAGAACCAAAGAAAATCATCATAACCACGGTGAAAAAATTAACTTACGCCACGCAAGCTTGATAGAACATAACCGGTACATAAACCACAGAGCAACACCCAATTACTCATCCCGCTCGACTTCTACTATGAATTCCCAATAGAACCGCACCTCTGCCCCAAACCAGCAAATCATAACGTCTCACAACACAGATAAGCAACTCATATATCTCCTCAGATCACTAATAAGCTCAAAAATGATCGAATCAACCTATCCCTCAACAATACAATTCGGGGCCAACCGAGCCGGCTCAAGCTAGAGCACGCATCCACATTAGCCTGCCAACGAACTCCTTATCAAGGAAGCCTGAAGCTGCTCCTTCCACTACTACAACTTTTGTCGGAGCCGTACAATACGGTGCCCGACGCCAAATCAATATCGAACTCCACAACCTCACCTGGCGACATGCCCGACCACAAGAAATACATCCAAAAAGTCCCTCAACTCCGGAACTGAATAAATGGTAGAAACCTTTGCACTGACATCCATCACGAAGGTCCAATTAAGAAAAGCAATTCTTCCCAGCCGTTCGCTTGGTCCTTGAATATAAACCACTCTGCTAGAACATAATCCATTGCACCTCGCCACTCAACCTGTGGCATTTTCGGCATAGCCCATAGTGTAATAGTTCAGAATCACCCAACACTAAGGGAACCATTCTGAATTCCAACATCATATCCAAAATCTAACATACCAGCAAATAAAGATCCACTCGGGCCTCCAAATCCTGATAGCCGCTAAACGATGCCGATACATACGATCCACAACCATAACATAGCCTGCACATGAGAATTCCCAGTCTCCAACTTCATATAGCACACGAATCATCATACCTGATCCCAATTTTGCCATCCCAACACATACCATACCTTAAATACCCCGACACTTCACGATAGATACTTTAAAATTTCCTATGCCAGCAAGCATCCCGAATACTACCAGTCGACCCAGCAAGTAAGTGCCATAATACTACCGAAGTATCATCAGTTTAATCGCATTACCCTTTTCCGAGACAAATACTCTCGTCAAATCACTTCCAATTAGCAGTACCATTTCCTTGATTACCTGTGGCTACTCATTGCCTAAGAACTTTATGAACTTCTTTTCAAAACTGAACTGTAACTCGTCTTGCCAAGAACTTCCACTGACCCCATTCGGAAAAAAATAATTACACATCCCATGCTCCGCATGCCCATAGAAAATATATCTCCAAACCACAGTAAAACCCAACAAGAACTCTCTCATAATTCCATTTGCACAACTAAACTGCCAGGATTGAATCCTTCTAACTAGACCAAGCTAAACATACTATCACAACTCAATAGCCTTGCTGTAAAATACCTGTACGCACTTATTACCTCGAACACACACAAAGAATTAATCATATCCTTTCCATGCCAATTCGGTCTACTATCAAGCTACTTTATTTATCTAGATTTCCTTCTGATTCATTTTCAACTTGACATCCCCTCTTACTGTAGCACCACAATGGCTCTACCCAGGCTTACCACACGAGACCCAAGGATAAGACCACACTGTCTCAGACCCATGAGCCATTAAACACTCTCTCAAATATTCCCGAAAACACCACATTCCCAAAATAATCTACTCTAAAGAACTTTCTGCGAATCTAAATCCGTTACCTTTACTTTCCTGATACTAATACATAGACTCCCATAATTAACATAAAATACCACATGTCTTGACCTCTTCCAATGAAAACACAATATTTGACCACATGCACAACCTTAAGATACCCGATTGTTCCCTGTATAATCTTGAACACATTAGAACAACTCTCGAAGGTCATTCACTCTTATTCAAACTGCAAATTACCTAGCCTAATGAATAGAACCACTCGTGCCTTATTGGCACTCCGATACCGCAAGATGAGATCCTCATCCCAATACAACCAAGCAACTTCCTGCTCTATGCACCGAGCATTCTTTACCAACCACAACTCTAGACATTCCGTGATTCTCATACCCTATGGAACATAATATAACCTTTGCCAAAATTTTCTTTTACTCTAGCCGTAGCTAATGCACTCGCATGCCCCAAACTGAAACTAACATAGCGCCTAACTGTGCAATCAACTGCTCACCGCAAACTCCCCCACTTGGCTCGAAGCCACATATTAAGACACACTCTACAACTCATAACACCTTTACTCTAATGATGCCATAATACCATAGTGAGATTAAACTCAACCCTTTATAAGCTCGTATGACGCAGACCATCTAGGACTTCAAATCTTCTGCAAATCTCGCATTCACTCTTGCAACAGTTAAACCCACTCTCTTAAGCGACCCAAATTTAAATTGCTAACGCATATCTTTCACTTGTAAATGAGATCTTCTAACGGACAACATAAGGATCACACAACTTCAGAACACTCCGCAGGAGATAACCCACATGTTTTGCCTCAATCTAACATTTCTGCATACCTTCCACCGTCATACATATTACATAGTCATTTAGTCTTCCTGGGTCAGAACTCATACCGTCACATGAAATGCACTTCACTCCCCAACTATGAGACACTAAATGATACTTCACGCGCCCATAACTCGGGCTACACATCAAATCACAATAGAAATCAAACACTTAATAGTTCACCTATTATCCAGGAGACTTCTTCGTCACTACCAAATCATATAGATACATCTTGCAATACTAACTTACTCATCACATGAATACCAAACCGCCATTCCGGCTAATAGGGACAATACCGAACATATAAGTTCAAAACACTTGCTCACACAATCAGCACCTCGGTGCTCAAGCCATAGGCAAAGATCCGGCCTCAAGTCCTCCAGACTGGCTCAACATCAAACTCACGGAGATCACATCTCGCCCCTTGATCAGGGAATCACAAGCCATCAAGGCACATCTGACATTGAGCGCTCATGCGCGCATACGAATGCGCGGAAGGAATTTCAAGAGTTTCTTTTCAAGCTGAATAAAGGACGCACGATAAGAATTCAAGAATGTGAAGTTTTCCTAAAGGTTCTTCAGCCTCTCGAGGATAAATACAGACGTCTCCGTACTGATCCGCGAGACTCTGCTAAACCTGCTCATGACTTGTGAGACCTAGTAACCTAGGATCTGATACCAATTTGTCACAACCCCAAACCCGATCCTGATGGCGCCCAGCACACTACTAGGCAAGCCCGACCATTAAACATGTATTCAACCCAATTGGCAACCAATATTGATAAGTGAAACTGTAAACATTAAGCCATTTAAGGAAAAATGCGGAAAAAATACCAATACGAACACCGATGTTTAGAAAAAACTCAACATATAGCCCAACCATGGACCCGGTGTCACGAATATGAGCCTCTACAGAATAGAATAATAACCTACTACATAAACTGTCTAAATATCTGATAGTGCGGAATATAAAAGACAAGGATAAGAGGAAAAGTCAACGGCTGCGAACGCCATGCAGCTACCTCAACTCTCCCGAATAAGCAAGCCGGCTGATCACTGAATGTCTACTCAGCCTGTGAAGAAGGACCTAAATCTGCACACATGGTGCAGGGAGTAAAGTGAGTACTTCTAACTCAGTGGTAATAAAAGTAAATAACACTGAAAGTATAGAATCCCAAAAGGGCACAGATAATGTTATCTCAAGCAGTAAAACCAAATAAACAGTAAAAATCCATGAAACATAGCAAGACATTCTCTTAGAAGGAATCAGATAAACAATAATATACAAGTAGGGTCAGCCATTGTTACCTGACCGGTCAGCCATTGTTACCTAACCAAAACGTGTTTCAGTGTCGTTGTTACCACTGGTCAGTCATTGTTACCTGACTGGTCAGTCATTGTTACCTGACCGAAACACGTATGACAGTGTCATTGTTACCACTGCCCATTTTAAAGGGGTACCCCACGCTCAGTGTGGGTGTGCAGACTCCGGAGGGGCTCCTTCATCCCAAGCGCTATCAATAAGGCCTGAAAGCCTGAATAATATCAACACGAGATCTAAAAGCCTGCTCTCAATACACTCGAGGCTTGAAAGCCTCCTCACAGAACACTCGAGGCCTGAAAGCCTCCTCACATCACTCATCATGTCCTCACATATGGCCCTCGGCCTCAATCAGTCAAAAAAATAGTAAAAAAGCCTCTCGGGCATCAGTAAAACAATAATACTCAGCTCAACAAAAGTTCAAATATCAATTAAAACTCCAAGTTGAATAAAAATATAGCTGAGTTCATGAAACAGTGTAAATCACATGGACTGAGTTCAATTAATATTTCAAATAGTGAGGGAAACAGTAATGATAGTTCATAAAGAGTTCAAACAATTGATAATAAGCCCCAAGTATGGCAATGAGCCCAAGTCATAATAATAACAACAAATCATTTACAATTACGCAGTAAAAATCAACAACTGGGGCGGACCAAGTCAGGATCCCCAACGGTGCTCTACCCCACGCTCAGGTCCACCGTGCAAGTCACCTCAGCACAACACTAAGATGTGCAAATTCGGTGTTTTAAGCCCTCAGAGTATTATTTACAAGTATTACTCATCTCGCACTAGCCCAAAAAGCTACACTGCAACATGCCTGCCTCTCAAACCAACTTCCGAGTGATCCAAATCTACCAAGTTCAGATTTATATCATCAAATTATGCAATCAATTTTAAGCACAAAATACGAAATCAGTCAAGCCCCGACCCTCGGGCCCGTATTCCGGAACTGGGTAAACTTTATACCTAAATGTTATTCATCATCTCACGAGTCCGTACATATAAAGAACTCGAAAATCGAAGTTCGTTTGACCCCTCAAATCATCCCTAGAAGGTCGCATAATCTCAAGCCCTAACTCCACCTTTTTCTACTGATTTTCATGAATGAAACAGTGATATTTTGTTCCTTAATCACAATTAATCGAGTTTTAGAGTCCAAAATTCTTACCTCAATGAAGAACAATGATTTCCTCTCTTCAAAAATCGCCTCAAAGCTCTTTTCCCGTTCAAAAATGGTGTAAAAGGGTTTAATAGTTGCGGAGGGTTTATTTTAATACTGCTCACGCGTTTTACTGTTCACCCAAGTTATTGGAATATACATAACTAAAAACTATACTCAATCACTGTTTCCATAAATATGTATCCACTCATTGTCTAATAACAAATAAATCATTATCTCCTACTAGAAATAAGTAAAACTGAAAGTGCATCTACAATGGTTTTCCACATAATACGTACTTTTAATTCCCCTAATTAACTTTAGCAAATTATATTCATAATTAGTTCTTGATGCCTTCCATTATTGCTTAATTATTAACATCTATATTACACGCTAATATTGTCACAAACACCAACTAAAAAGCATACAAAATAAACTAATACCTGGGGCTTTCAGAAGTACACCAGTTCCTTTGCTCACAAGTTAGAGCTCCTAACCGTGATTGTCAATGAAGACAATTCGTTGTCTGTAGGTCTCTTATGCACGCCGCCTTCGTATTCCAGAGCCTCTTTACTTGTTAGTATTAAATTTTAATATTCTAATGCCCTAATGCTCTGCTAAAACGTGGGTACCAATTGTGATGGCCGGGCCATGTACCTTATTTTTATTAACTAAAGCCCATGAGTATCCCACTGCCACATGTAATGTGAATGCCTGCTAGCAGACTTATTACTACATTATATTATATTTATTTCAATAAATTCTCACCCACTAACTTATATTTGCTCCAATAGCTATAATACAACGTTTCTAGTCTCACAATTAATAAGTTAAAAAAAAATTATAAAAAAAATGGGATTATTACACTTACCAAGTGCTGAAGTTTATAGAATTACACTAAATAACTTCAGCACTTTCTGCTGAAGTTTTTTAAAAAGCTTTACGAAAAAAACTATTGAGTCCAACACAAAATTTCAGCTTATCAAGTGCTGCAGTGTTTAGAAATGCACTAAATAGCTTTAGCTTATTATGACAAAAACTTAAACATCTTTTGGTATTTTTTTAACTTGATACATATTTTTTTTGCATTTACTAGCTACTTTTTATGTTTTAGCAACTACTTCATCTTTCATTTAAATTTGATTGACCATATAGTAAATGACCCGAAAAGTTACTTTTAAACTTACATTGATTATGTGAAAAAATTTCAGGTTGAAGTTACATTTCTTTTTGCATTTACTACCTACTTATCTTGTTTCATTCAATTTCTTTAAACGAAAACAGTAAAAACACCTGAAAAGTTACTTTTACATTTATAGATATTAAATTGATTAGGTGTACTCTTTGGCTATATTAACAATCTCTTCACTTGAAAATTTCATAGTCATTCATAGTTTTCCATCATATTTCTTTAAATTTATATTCATCCTTAGGCTGAAGTTAAAGAAAGAATGTCTGGTGCGCGCGAAAGTAGGAAGCATACTATGGATGAAGTTATACACAAGTGGGAGAGTTTGAAGTATGAGTTGTACAATAACAAATCGGTGTCTAATCTTATGCTTTTGTGGGATCAAATAAATGCTGATTGGGAGAGAATCAGATGACAGTTTTTTGCCAATGAATCATTCCAAAACAGGCTTAACCTGGAACATAGTTGTGGAAATTCCTCGTTCGACAAGATTGTACAGCAATTTGATAGTTTTAAGTTTCCTAGCTGGGACGACTATTCCAAGCTTCAAAAAAACCTGAAGACTCTTCTTTCTTTTATGGACAGAGCAATAGTTGAACAAAGTCAACTGCATGATGAATTTAACAAGTTGAAGATTCATCTCCTTGGACTCAGTGGTCTTTTGCCCGACTACCCTATAGTTATCTCCGATACTGATGATGCTGAGATATTTAGAGAAATTGAGGAGTACTATTCTGATGATAGTGATTTTTTTATGTTTTACTGTTGTGCTTTTTTGTTTACTTCAGCATATTCATTAGAGAATATGCTGAAGTTATTAAGTTCATTTTCTATAACTTCAGCCCAGAGACGGCTGAAGTTTTTATTTGTACATGCGTTTCTTTTGTGTGTTGTCCTCTTCTTATTCTGTATCAATCTTACTCTCATTCTCTTTCTTCTTAAGTTTCTGTTGCATTATCCTTTTTGGTATTTGCTTTGTACTCCTAGTCAGTACTGAGTTAATACAATTAGTTGGTTTTTATATTTAGTTTTTGAAATCCTTTTTTATATTTTTATGTTGTGCTTTTTTGTTTACTTCAGCATATTCATTCGTTGGTTTTTCATTTCTTTTGTGTGTTGTACACGTATATGTGTGTGTGTGTGAATGTGTGTTTGTTAAGGATATGTATTTCACATACAGTAAATTGAAGTTTTTCTCGCTGAAGTCATTGCGTACTTTTTTTAAATGCAACCAAACTTGTAAGCCTATGCAACAAAAATGAATGATTTATACTTTAGCAGTATATAAAATAGTCCAAGAGATTTTTTTTATTCCTATGAAAAAATCACATTTCAAATATGTCATAGAATAATAGAAGTCTAAATTCAGACCAAGGATTATTGAAGGTTGGAGTATTTTTCAGTGTGTTTCTTGGATTATGGATGAGGTGCTGGCGAAGACAAGCAAGTTGTATTAGTATGCCCAACTTGTTTACATCGATTGCATTTGGTAGACTTCGATGGTACAAATTCAATTGTAGGGATATGCCTCTTATTTTGTCTTCTTCCTTGTAAAAGCTCTGCAAGGGGAGGTTTTGCGATCTCATATTCTACATTTTATGGAATATCCCATGATTTTTGATCTCTTATGGTATTCACATGTCCTTCATATGTTTTCAACCATGTTTCCTTTGAATACAAATTTGAGCAATAATAAGATTTCTGCAAATATCTCTTATTAAAAGCAGCAATTGCATGTGGACAGGGGAATACATCAAGTGGGAATTCCAAGCAGTTACAAGTTCTCTTCTTTAAGTCCACAATGAATTCGATTCCTTCACTATTTATTCTAAATAATATTGAATCAAGGTTGAACACCTAAGAAAGAATAAAAAATTAAGATAAACTATATTAGTGTGTTGTTGCTTCAAAAAGAAAAAGTATGATGTTTTTTAAATGTAAGCAGTAAATCACTGCAACAAATATAAAATGCTGAAGTTAATAAATATACTCACAAATTTTGTAAGCAAAGTCCATTTTCTTAGTCATCTCTTCTTCTGCCCATATTGATACCATGTGAAAAGTTTGATTTGCTTATTTTCTCCGTTCATAAAACCAATCTCCCAACTTTTCTTGGATGAAATCTAACATTCTTAAAATAGGCATCTCTCTCGCTTTTAGTAAAATAGAATATATTGATTCTACCATATTTGTTGTTAGCATATCGTAACGTCACTGTGGGAACCACGATCGATCCCATATCTCTAGAGGCTCTTCCATTATGTAATTGTATGTTTTCTTGTCAACACTTTTGATTTGGGACATTTAAAGATTAAAATCTTCACGTTTGTATGACCTTGTAGAACTTTGAAAAAGATTTATTACAGTGGCTTTTGCATGTCTTTGCTTTAAATTTTTGTCAAAGTGATAGAGGCTGATTGTAATGACCCGACCGGTCATTTTGAGTACTAGCGCTCCGTTCAGCAGTCGGAGGCCATGAACAGCTTCATTTTAGGTATTATGACTTGTATACGTGGTCGGAATTTAGTTTCGTGAAGTTCGGAGTTGAATTGGGAAGAGAATTCTCATTTCAGAAGCTTAAGTTGAAAGAAATGAACTAGGATTTGAATTTTGAGTAAACGACCTCGGAATTGGGATCTGAAGGTTCCAACAGGTTCGTATGATGCTTTGGACTTGGGCGTATGGCCGGTGCGGGTTTTCGATAATCCGGGAGCATTTTGGCGTCTATTGTGGAAGTTAGAATTTTAGAAAAAAATTTCATAAGTTTGGCTTGGAGTGCATTTCAGTGTTATCGATATACATTTGGGATTCCGAGACTGTGAATAGCTCCGTACAGTGATTCTAGAGTTGGGGGAGTGATCGGAAGTGAATTCGGAGGTCCATAGACCATTTTGAAGCCATTTGGCTAAAGATAGAAAGTTGAAGGTTTTTTGAAAGTTTGATCGGGAGTTGACTTTTTGATATCGGGGTTGGAATAAAATTCCGGAAGTTGGAGTAGTTCCATAATATCAAATATGATTTGTATGCAAAATTTGAGGTCAATCGGACGTGTTTTGATGGGTTTAAACATCGGAAATAGAAATTGGAAAGTTCAAAGTTCATAAAGCTTGAATTAGGGTGTAATTCATGAATCTAGCATTGTTTGATATGATTTGAAGCCTCGAGCAAGTCCGTGATGTGTTTTGGGATTGGTTGGTATGATTGGTTGGGGTCCCGGGGGCCTCGGGTGAATTCCAGATGGTTAACGGATCAAAAATTGACTTTGAAGAAGTACTGAAGCATCTGGTTGCTGGTATTTTCTCTTCTGCGATTGGGGAACCGCAGAAGCGAACGAGTGGCCGCAGAAGAAGTTTTGGACTAAGGCTTGGGGGACCGCAGATGCGGTCAAGGCTCCACAGAAGCGGGACTGCATCTGCTAAGGTGAGGTCGCAGAAGCGGAAAATGGGGCCAAGCCCAGGACCGCAAAAGCGGCCAAGAATCTGCAAAAGCAGAACCGCATAGTGTCACGGCCCAACCTCGGGAGGCGCGACCGACGCTCAATCAAGTGAACCTGACTGAGCAAGCCTTACCGAACGCTTTCTACCTCAACTCATTATGAATGCGGAACTCATGCCTTTGGTTAATTTGAATGATAATACACGGGGTATACTACATTACTAGTTCATTTCATATCGTGAAATTTTGCCGTTCATAAGTTAGGTTCATGGATTCTATTAGAGTCACGGCTTAAGGAGATCACAAGTTAGGATTACAACATATACACAGAGGGGACTCCCCAAAACCCGTACACAACCCACACTAGTGTCTTTGGAGTCTCTAAAGATACAACACATAAGCATGATTATGTCGGCAACAAGGCCCCGGCTATACCTCAAAATGAAATGAAACTGTAATTACAAAAAATACACCATGCAACCCTATGGAAGAATAAGGGGCTCACCGTGACTTCGAGTAGATGAATGCTCCGCTACACACGGTCTGCACTGTCCGCTATGGGGCCACCTACAATCATAATACGAATGTAGCGCCCCCGGCAAAAGGGGCGTTAGTGCCATTGAATAACACTAGTATGTATAATTAAACACCATCTAATTAGAAAGAACTGTCAAACAAGAATAAAGAGATCATAAAAGAAATCAAGCTTTAACAATTCCCACATCGACAAATAAAAGGGGTCACATAACTTTCACATAATTTCCATACTTCTAGGTTGCGTTCTGCTCACATATTATATTATGCACCTATGCGTTTCATAGCCCGTCCATAGGGTTCATATATTATATTATACACCTATGTGTTTCATTGCCCGTTCATAGGGTTCACATATTATATTATACACCTATGCGTTTCATAGCCCGTCCATAGGGTTCACATATTATATTATACACATATGCGTTTCATAGCCCGTCCATAGGTTCCACATATTATATTAATCAGCACATGGGGCCACAATTATTACAGCATACTTGGCACTAGGCCATATTTCATAACTCAATCTATTATTTAGGGTCATAGCATTTCAATACATGATTTATAGTCCTTGTACCCTTTTTAAGTTATCAACAATAGCACCTTGATCATATTGGAATGCATCTTTTGCAATTATAGGGTCAGAACACCAATTAATGTAAAGTACCGATCACAGCAAGAATCCGAAGTTCAACCTTACCACATTCACATAGTCACTTACTTCACTTCCAAACATCTTTGTACATTATCAACAACTAGACACAATCAATCAAATAAATTTGGTACACATAAGAACAATTCAGAGGATCAACCATAACGAGTTTTCTCACACAATTTGACATAAAAATCTCAATTTAAACTTGACTTGAAGTCTAGGTGTTTTAGCCCATAGTTCCCCTTTTTTTTTTAACATATCCTCGTTTACCAAGAATAACGTATTAAACACATTGAGGTACATCATTCACATATATTCTTGCAACACCCAAATCCTTTGAAATAATGAATACTACA
>MU777737.1:33018-51909 GCA_026770625.1 Nicotiana glauca
CCCAATCTTATGGAATAATTTGATGGGAGACTTTCCCTTTCTAAGGAACCTCTTACTCTCTCTAGAATTGCTCAGATGAATGCTCAAAATGAGCTAAAACACCGGTTATATCGATAGGGAAGTCGGGTTAAAAATTAGAAAATTGGAGCCCCGAGTCAACTATACGGTCGCATTTGCAATCGCAGAGTAAACATGCGGTCCGCATAATGGACCGTAGGATGCTCCCGAAAAAATGAAATACTCTAACTCGGTCTGCGGTAATAATGCGGTCCGCATTCGTGTTCTGTGGTCACAAAGTGCACCGCAGAACTGACCTTCGCAAATTCAAAGGAAAATATGCGATGACTTACGCGGTCCGCATTTTTGATTATGCGACCGCATTTCGACCGCATTTCTGACTTCAACTTTTACCAACATTCTGCCTCACTCTGCGGTAGCTATGCGGTCTGCATTTCAATTATGTGACCGCATTTCGATCGTATTTCTGACTTCAATTTCATCCAACATTTTGCCTCACTCTGCGGCAGGTATGCGGTCCGCATTTCAATTATGCGACCGCATTCTGGACCGCATTTTTTGCGTTTATTTTGGAAACTTATTCTTCACTTTTTAATACATCATTCAATCCAAGAAGGTCCGCGCCGCGGCGAGCTTCATATTTACTAATTTCTAACACATGATCCTAACTTGGCGCTACGGGATCCGGGTTTTTGAGTAGGGATTTCACGGGGCCTTACACATAGGTGGTTATATTTCCGCATAAGCGGAAACCACTGAAGGCAGTGGCCTTCGTTTATTCGGGCTCAATGTCATGTTTTGCTCATTTCTCACTTCATGGGGCGATTTTTGGAGAGATTCAAGGAGGGTTTTCACCATCAATGTTAAGGTAAACTACTACTACTTATTCCCAAGTTAAATGCAAGATTTTACCATAGAATTGGACATGAGAATTAGAGTAAATATTGGGGTTTTGGTTGGACACCTAGAAAAATTATAAACTTCGATTTTAGTCACGATTTTGAGTATGGAATTAGGAGAAAATCTTATATTTGAATTCCTAAGGTCATGGGTAACCTTTATCTTCAATAAATTTTGGATTTCCGGGCACGTGGGCCCGAGGGCATTTTGGTCATTTCACTAAACAGAGTTGGAAACTTGTATAATCTGAATTGTTACCAAGTATTTGAGTATATTCTCATTAGTTTATCGTTAATTGGCTAGTTTTGGTGCATTATGCATTGATTCAAGCTTTTGGAAGGATGTAGAATGTCGATTGCGAGTTTTCGGGGCGAGGTAAGTCTCCTTTCTAATATTGTGAGGGGAAATTTACCCCATAGGTGAAGTGAATGATTATGTGCTCCTATTTGTGGGGGATACGTATGCACGAGGTGACGAGAGTCCGTGCATAGCCACTATTATGCTATTATCCGGGTAACTAGGACCCATCAGCATGTTATACTTGAATTAATTATGAACCCATCGATGACTTGGATTGTTTAAATCACCCTTAATTAGTAAACGAATTTAAAAAAAAAAGAGATTAAACATCATTTCCTAAATCGTTAAGCAGAGAATTGGTTTATTTGGATAATTATTCCCTGATAAGATTCTAATTGACTATCTGAGCATGTATCGTGTACCTGCGTTGCATGGATGATACACGAGCAGGGTGATTGTTTATTTTATGTCGACCGCGTCGCATGAATGATTTGCGAGCGGTGTAATAGATCACATTTAAATTAATAAATAGATTTCTAAAAAAGACTTAAGCTTGGTTTTCTCAAATTATGAAAGAGGATTGGCTTCTCTTGGATGATTGCTCCCTGTTGACTTCTTGACTGATTGTCTGTCTGTGTGTGTTTATTTTTGAATGGGCCGAACGCCTCGGTAGATTAATAGATGCATCTATAGGCGCGTCGTCGACCCTCGGCAAGTCCACATTTATTTATGTTGGATCGGGTCGTCGCCTCGGTATGATTTGCGCATGCTTTTATGGCTGCCTGGATTTATTTAAGTTGTTACATGCCTCACTATGGCTCAAGATCACATTGTTAATAATGAAAAGAAACCTTAGAAATTTCCTATGAAGGAATTACATGTTTACTTGTTTCCTCTACTTGGATAAAAATCATGTTAGAAAATAAATCCACTGTTGATATGTATATTGAGAATAAATAACCGTTGGACCATTATAGTGTGTCAAAGTTGACCATCTCGTCTCTACCCTTTCGGGATTAGGAGGGACACTCACTGAGTACACGTTGATTACGTACTCATACTACACTTATGTGGATTTTTGTTCCACTGGTATATATACACCTCTAGCAGCCTATTGGGCGTAGCAACATGGATGACGCTGGGATTAGGTGAGCTGCATCATTTGAGGCGACCGCAGCTAGGGTAGTCCCTTCCAGTGTACTGTATTTACTTTTTGCCCAACTGTATTCCGGGCGGATATTTTATTTTATTTCTCTTATCAGTAGTTGCTCATCTACTTGTGACATCGGGTTTCTGGGATGGTTTGTAGCGGATTTGTACTAATAGTCATTATTTAAATTTGAATTCAAGTAGTGAAATTTATTTATAAAAATGGAAGGAAAAACCTTAGATTTTCAAAAGCATTAAAAGAGGAATAAATTGATAATTTAGTCGGTTGGCCTAACAGAGGTGTCCGGCGCCACCATGACCCTTAGTGGATTTTGGGTCATGACACTGATACCATGGTGAGCTTCAGGATAAACTTTTCAAATCCTATTTGCGATCAATTGGTTTCTATCTGACAAGTAAAAAAGTTCACGACGGACTTGAATTACTTTTCTCATTTCTCTGAAGAACCAAATGTGTGCCTTATTGTTTTCTAAATCTTCTACACCAAAAGATATAGGAACGATTTGATTGTTTGCATCCTTTGATACAATAACAAATAGAACACCACATTATTTTGACTTTAAAAATGCTGCATCTAATGCAATAATGGGTCTACAGTAGGACCAACCAGCTATTGATGCCGCAGGAGCAAAGAACATATAAGCAAATCTATACAGTGAAACACAAAAAAACAAATCATAAGGTGTAAAGTTTTTCAAATACAAAATTTGAAACTTCAAGATGATGGTTACTCATCTCTTTTTATTATTGTATATGTTCCTGGCTTTTTGTGCACTATCATGTGTAGGTATGAAGGAAAAATCTGGTAGTTCTATTCCAGTGTTCCCCTTATGCAAGCATCAATTTTTTGAATAGCGCACCATGCCTTATGGTATCCAATGTCAATTCCGAAATTCTTTTTCATTTCATTTTCTACAAAGGATGGGGTAACCTCTATCTTTTTGTTTCGGACATGTTCTATAATTTTTTCACTTATAAAATTTTATGTAGCATGCTTCTTGTAACGACCAAGTCGGTCGTTTTAAGAAATTAATCTCCGTTCGGCGGTGTATGGTCTAGAACAATTTCATAATATGAGTATCGACTTGTGTGCATGGTTGAATTCAGTTAACGGATGATTCAGAGTCAAATTGGAATAATGAATCTGGTTTTGGAAGTTTAAACAGTGAGAAATTGACCGAAATTGGACTTTGGAGTAAACGCCCCGGAATGGGTTTTGGGTGATCTCAACAGCTTCGTATGGTGATTTTGGACTTAGTCATGCATATGGATTCAGATTTGGAGGTCCGTAAGGTAATTTGAGGCGTTTCGGCGAAAGTTGGAAAAGTGGAGAAGTTTGACCCATAGTTGACTTTTGTGATATCGGGGTGGGAATGTGATTCTGAGTGTTGGAGCAGCTCCGTTATTTCATTTTGGAATTGTATCAATCTGGGTTGATTTTATAGGTTTCGGCACAAGTTTTCAAAGTTGGAAGATTTGGAAGTTCATAGTTCGATTCATGGTGTGATTTGTTATTTTGGCATTGCTTGATATGATTTAAGACCTCGAGCGAATCCGTGTTAGGTTATATGACTTGTTTGTATGTTTAAACGAGGTCCTGGGGGTCTCGAGTGTGTTTCAGATCATTTTGCGCTAGCTTGAATGTCGATTATCTGATGTCTAGTGTAGTTCTTCATGTTCACGAGTGGCCTCCTGCGTTTGCGAAGAAGAATTTTGATTCTGGAAGTTTGTTCTCCGCGTTCACGAGGAGACGCTCGGGTTCACAAAGAAGGAAATCTTGATTGCACATGTCTGACTTCGGAGGCTCATATCTCACAATGTATAAGGAATTTGGAGATGGTCCAAAATAAAAGTTATAGCCCTTTATGTTTATTTTCAGAAATATAAATTAATTGGCATTTAGATTTGTGTACAAAAACTTATTGTAATTACATTACAGGATGTCCGAGAAGAGTTGAAAAATATTGGTTGCAGAAGGTGACTTTGGAAGCTTAGATCTCGCAATATATAGTGGCTCTGGAAATGAGTAACCTATTGAACTATAACCCATGGTGTCTAATTCTCAGAACATCAAACCATTCGTCATTTGGAATTGTATGCAAAGAGTCATGGCCATTATACTAAAGGCTGTGTGGAATGAGTTTGGAAATCGCTGACGAGGAATTTAGTCATCGCGAACGCGAGAGAAGGGTCGCGAATGCGAAGAACAACCACTGGGCATGCATAATATATTCCCAAATCGAGGGTTTTTGAGGTTTTTTTCACACAAATCAATTGGGTAAGTGTTATTCACCAAGAATCTAACATATTCCATGATTTTATCTTTATTTTCATCATTTAATTTGTGTTTTGGGTTCGGAAAAATATTGGTTTTTGATGAAAATTCCTAAAATAAAAAATCATTATTTGAGGGACCAAATGGTATCGAAATTTGATAAATTTTGTATGGTTAAACTCGTATCGAAATGGGTATTCGGTTTTTGTAAAATTTGTCGGGCTCCGAGGTGCGGACCCGAGGGGTCTACTTTTTGACTGATTTTTGGATTTTCTTAAAGATTGAGACTTTCTGACCCGTCATAGTTTCTTATGTGTTTTATTTCTGTTTTGAAGTTATTTTGGTTATATTTGTTCCACCCAGACGTCTTTTCGCCCGAGAAGTGCATTTTGGAGTATCGATTTGTCGTCTTTGAGGTAAGTATCTTGCCTAACCTTGTGTGGGGACTTTCCCTTAGGATATGAGTCTGCTATGTTGATGGTAGTTCGTGTACACGAGGTGACGGGTGCGTGCTCAGACTTATTTCTGGGGAAAATGACCTTTTAGGGTTCTTAGGTCCTTATATTCACTGTGTATGAATGTGTACTTGATATCTTGAGTTATCCAATTACTAGTTTCACCTCTACCTCTCTAATTGGAATTAATTGCTTATGATTCATTCTTATTGCCTATTTGATTCTTATTTTGCTTAACTGAAGATTTCTACCTCTTTTATTGTCATGCTATCTTTCAAAACTACTCGTATTTATTAGAAATCATTATTATCTCCCATGTAATTGTTTAGTCTTAATTGAGGTTAAGATCATCTTCCCGCTGCTCATCCTTAATTGAAATTATTTTATATTCTTCGTAAATTGCCCAACCTTAAAAGAAGTTTAGATATCCTATTTAGTTGACATTTCTGTATTTGGAATTATTTGATTCGTGTTAGATTCCTTGTTGTTGAATTATATATCGTGGGATAATTGCTTCATATTATTTTCTCCCTTGTTGAGTTGTTCTTATTACACTTAGTATTCTCGATTGTAGTTATTCTTTCTGAGCTAGTTTTACCGTCTCTTTGTGATTGAAATTTCTTAAGTTGATTTACTTGTCGTGTTCTTGTATATATTGTCATTGTTGTTGTTGTATTAGTTGTGGTGGTGCACGAGGTTTCTGCGGTACGGTTGTTGATATTGTGATGCATGATGTTTCTTCCGTGCGGTTATTATTCTGGGGTTGCACGAGGTTTCTACTGTGCTATTTCTACTATTGACATATAACATGTGCGGCGTGACAAGGTAGGGAATGTATATATATGCTTATAAGTGGGGGAGGATGTAAGGCCCCGTGAAAACTTGTACTAGAAACTTGAATGCTCATAGTGCCAAATTATGTGTATGTGTTAGGGAAGCTCGCCGCGGTTTGCACCCTTTTGTATTGATCTATGCATTTAAAAATCAAGAACCAATGTTTTATAGAAAAGTGCAATTATGCGGTCTAGAATGCGGACACATACCAGGTATGCGGACCGCATATCTGCCGCAGAGTGAGCTAGTGTGTTGGACAAAATTGAAGTCAACTATGCGGTCAATTATGCGATCGCATTATCAAAATGCGGACCGCATAGTCATAACATAATTTCCTTGAGATTTTTTAAATGTCAGTTCTACGGTGCACTTTGCGACCATAGAATGTGAATGCGGACCGCATTTCTGCCGCAAACTCAGTCATTATGTCCAATTTCTGGGGAGCATTTTGCGGTCCATTGTACGGGCCGCATGTCGAATTTGCAATCGCAGATATAACTCAGGGCTCCAATTTTCTAAGTTTTAAACCCGACCCCCTATTGTTATATCTGGTGTAATAGCTCATTTTGGGCATATATTTTAACATTTCTAAAGAGAGAGAGAGAGGTCTAAGAGAGGTAAGGAACTTCCCATCAAATTACTCCATGAAACCTTGTTAGATCATTGAAGATAATCAAGAGAAGGACCTAAAATTTTATCCCAAGAGGTAAGGCTTCATAACCTTAGCTATTATTTTTACACATAGCTATAAGGGATCATTAGTGAGATAATTCATGGGGATTACATCCCAGGCATGTGTTCTTGAAGAATATGGGTAATTATAAATGAAGAGGCATGGAGGCTGGGCTAGTGTAATCTTGCATGAAAGAACCATAAAGCTTTAACGAACACTAAACGCTCGATGAAATGCTCAAGAGAGCTTAAATTATGATCTTTTCTTAATTATGAGTTGAATCGTGCCACATTGCTTAAGTAGATTGAAGTGCAAACACTCCGGAACATTATATGATTAAGGAAAACTCAGTTGAGATATCTATGGCTAATACCTCGTCTTTTAGAAATTGAGCTCCATTGTTGCTTGTGTAAATGTGGTTAGACTAAAATTTGGATTCTTGCATTGATTGATACTTTACATGAATTTGTGATGTGACCTTGTATGCGGGAAAGATGTGTTTCAACATGATTGATGCGCTATCTTGATAACTTGAAAAGGGGAAAAAGATATGAATTACGTATTGAGATGCTTAGACCTTAAATTTGAGCTTGAAGCGGCATATGTTGTGTTATCCGTGTGAAGTTGCATCTATGCCTACAACCCTAAATGCTATTGTTGTAACGACCCAGCCGGTTGTTTTGAGCACTAATGCATCGTTTAGCAGTCTGAGGCCATGAGCAGCTTCATTTCAAATATATAGACTTGTATGCGTGGTCGGAATTGAATTTCGGTAAGTTCATAGTGGAATTGGAAGGAGAATTCTCATTTTGAAAGCTTAAAGTTGAAGAAATGAACTAGGATTGGAATTTAGAGTAAACGACCTCAGAATCAGGATTCGAAGGTTCCAGCAGGTTCGTATGATGATTTCGGACTTGGGCGTAGCCCGGTGCGGGTTTTTGGTAACCCGAGAGCATTTTGGCGCCTATTGTGGAAGTTAGCATTTTAGAAAAAATTGCATCAGTTTGGCTTAAAGTGCATTTCAGTGTTATCGATGTCCGCTTGGGATTCCGAGATTGTGAATAGCTCCGTACAGTGATTCTGGAGTTGGGGGCGCGATCGGAAGTGAATTCGGAGGCCCGTAGACCATTTTGAAGCCATTTGGCTAAAGATAGAAAGTTGAAGGTTATTGGAGAGTTTGACCGGGGGGGGGGTGACTTTTTGCTATCGGGGTCGAAATAAAATTTCGGAAGTTGGAGTAGGTCCGTAATGTCAAATACGATTTGCGTGTAAATTTGAGGTCAATCGGATGTGTTTTGATGGGTTAAGACATCGGAAATAGAAGTTGGAAAGTTCAAAGTTCAAAGTTCACAAAGCTTGAATTGGGGTGTAATTCATGAATCTAGCATTGTTTGATATGATTTGAAGCCTTGAGCAAGTCCGTGATGTGTTTTGGGATTGGTTGGTAGGTTTGGTTGAGGTCTCGAGGGCCTCGGGGTAAGTTCGGGTGGCCAAACAGAGAGTTTTTGGACTTATGAAATTTTAGGCCTGCTGCTTCTGGTATTTTCGTTTCTGCGGTTTTGGAGCCGCAGAAGCGGAAAGTGGAAGTTTGGCCAGGAACCGCAGAAGCGGATTTTGTTCCGCAGAAGCGAAATCACTTCTGCGATGGGTAGATCGCAGAAGCGATTGGTCGGGTGATTTGGGAGACCGCAGAAGCGGCCTGGATTTCTGCAAAAATGGGACCGCAGAAGTGGTCCCTGGATCGCAAAAGCGGAAAGTGCTATAGGCAGTGGGGTGTTTTAAAAGGTCGGATTTTGTTCATTTCACTCATTTTTCTTCACTTCAATTGGCGATTTGTGGAGGGTTCAAAGAGGGATCTTCATCAACAATGTTAAGGTAAGTTATTCCCACCTATTCTAAGCTAAACACATTGATTATGTATGAGATTAAGCATGGAAATTAGTGTAAATATTGAGGTTTTGGTTGGAAACCTAGAAAATTTCAATCTTAGATTTTTACCACGACTTTGAGCATGGAATTAAGAGAAAATTATATATTTGAGTTCCTAAGGTCATGGGTAAACTTTATATTCAAAAAATTTTGGATTTCCGAGCACGTGGGCCCGAGGGCGTTTTGGTCAACTTTTTGATCGGAGTTAGGAATAGCTATAAATTGAGTTGTAAGGTATAGTTGAACATATATTAATAGATTTGTATGATCATTGGCTAGTTTTGGTGCATTGTGTGTTGGTTCGAGCTTTCGGAAGGATGTAGAATGCCAGTTGCGAGTCTTCAGAGCGAAGTGAGTCTCCTTTCTAATCTTGTGAGGGGGAATTTACCCCATAGGTGAAGTAATTGATTATGTGCTCCTAATTGTGGGGGCTACGTATGCATGAGGTGACGAGAGTCCGTGCGTAGCTACTATTATGCTTTTGTCTGGGTAGTTAGGACCCAAAGGCATGTGTACGTGGATTAATTGTGAACACATCGGTAGCATGAATTGCTTAACTCACATCCACTTAGTAAGTAAATTTCTAAAATAATTAAACTTCATTTCTTAAATTTTTAAAGTAGAATTGGTTTTATTTGAATAAATATTCCTCGATAAGTTCTTATTTGACTGATTGAGCATGTATTTTATGTGTGCCTGCGTCGCATGAATGATTCGCGAGCAGGATATGTGTTTAATTATGGAACGGGCTGAATGCCTCGGTGATAATAGATGCATCTATGGTTCATGCCGCTCGACCCTCGGCAGTGCACAATTTACATTCTGTTGGAGTGGGCCGTTGACCTCGGCAGGATTTGCGCATGTTTATCTGTTACTTGGAAATTGTAAATATGGAATTGGCCCTACGTGGCTTGATATAAACTGATAAGATAATAAAGAACAGACTTTAGAAGCCATTGACTTATTGTTGAATATGTTTACTTATTTTCTGGCTTCACAATCAGAACTTTAAAACAAATCCATGATTATTCTTGCAAGTATATAATATTGATAATGGACCTCTAGTAAGTGTCAAAATTGGCCATCTCGTCTCTACCCCTTCGGGATTAGGCGGGAAACTCACTGAGTACACGTTTATTACGTACTCATACTACACTTCTGTTCATTTTTTGGTTGCACAGGTATATATACACCTTTAGCAGCCTATTGGGTGTAGCAGCATGGATGGCGTTGGGACTAGGTGAGCTACATCATTGAGGCAACCGCAGCTAGAGTAGTTCCTTCCAATGTACAGTATTTACTTTCCGCCCACTGTATTCCGGGCGGATGTTGTATTTTACTTCTCTTATCAGTAGTCGCTCATGTACTTGTGACACCGGGTTTCTGGGAGGGTTTACAACGGATTTGTTCAAACTATTATTATTTAAATTTGAATTCTAGTAGTGAACTTTTATTTATAAAAATGGAAGGAAAAACTTTAGATTTTCAAAAGTATTAAAAGAGGAATTAATTGATGAGTTTGTTGGCTGGCCGGACAGAGGTGTCCGGCGCCACCACGACCCTTAGTGGATTTTTGGGTCGTGACAACATGGTATCAGAGCAATAGGTTCTCGTCAGTCTCACGAGTCATAAGCAAGTCTAGTAGAGTCTCGCAGATCTGTACGGAGACGTCTGTACTTATCCTTGGGATGCTGCGGGACTGTTAGGAGTACTTCCCTTCTTGATTTCTTTATCGTGCAGATCTATTCCTTTGAGTCTTATGCCTTTGATTTCTTTCCACTCAATCTTACGCGGCGCAAGCGCTTGTTATAAATCAAAAATTGAAGAGTTGAAATGGCACTGCAAATGTGGTGCGGGATGATTTTTCCCGGTATAGTTGATTGGACTATTATAGTCGTTTTATGGAGGGGTATTCTATTATTCAACTCAATAACAGAACTCCTAAGAGCCTTGAGGCTAGGCACAGGTACCCATGATGCTTATGAGCAATTATTTCCTCAGTGTTGTTGTGATGGTAGTATGTTTGCCCACGTGTCGGGGCAGTGGAAGAATTGAAGGGAGGTTTACTCAGCGTGTAATCAAGGGATTCAAAATTTTATTTCTGGTAGAGGAAAAAGGCAGTCGGATTAAGAATGGTCAAATGTGGGCTGGTGAAAGTAATGAGACTTGGTAACTGCAAGCGTGGTGGAGTTCCCCTCTACATTGGGGTGTTGTTGTCCTAATTGGACGTACTAAGTTTATCGATGTTAAAATATGCTACAATTTGCCTTTAGGGCAGGATATTGTGAAATAGTATTGGAGTTACGACTGTCAGATATCGCATGGTGTGGTGTTTTAAGATCGAATCAGAATTTCTAATATTGACGACTCGATAAAGATGACCTTTGAAAAGGTTTAAAGTTAGCAGCAGTGGTGGATTCAAGTGCCACGAAGATAGATTTTATTTGAGTCAACAATTGAGCAGCAAAGTATGAGGAGGGACATGTGGGAAGTGCCAGGCGATGTTTAAAATTTCTAAAAGGACGAGTATGAGCAGCAAGGTTGAGTGACCGATTAAGGAGACGAGTTCTGCCAAAGTGGGAGAGTGGCGGGGGTTGCATACGGGCTTGGTAGTAAGAAGAATATGCGCCTTAAGGAGAGTTTGGTTCGAATTGGGGATTTTAAGGATTTGTGATTGAAGCATGCGGGTATGATATGAAGTATGGGCTATTGGTGTCATAGTGAATGTACCCCGTGCAGCGGCGTGGGAAGATATCGGGAGGTGGGTTATTCCCCGTGAGCAGGTTAGCGGTTGCGTGGTTGGCGAAGCTTCGGCGAGGAATTTTATTTGATGTTCGACAAGGAGATCGTTCGGGGGAACTCTAGAATTATGAAATGATGGCTTCAAGCTAAGTGGGAGAGTCCCACTGCTTGGGATTGGGCTGTATGGTTTACTACTTGCGTGATTTCTTGTTATTAGAAAATTGATGGGTTATTTCAGCTATAAGAAAAGACCATAAGTGGTAGTTTGAGCAAATGAAATGTTGGAGGCATGCTATGGTTGGCCTTATTGGCTCATGTTCGGACTTGGAGGAAGGTTTAGGATTTATGCCTCGTATAGATGCAGGTTTCAGAGGAAGTGATTTCGTCGGGCGCTTCGCGGAGAGAGTGTTCATGTGTTATAAGATCTATGGAGTGAGTAATATTCGGGACCAAGACAGAGCGGGTGGCTCTCAATAATGGTCCTAGTGAATTCGGAAGTTAAAGTAAGGTGCTCAATAATTTCGAGCCTATGAGTACGTTTAAGAATCGAGCTTTGTAGCAGCTTATGAGAAGGTGCCCAGAATGTTCTATGATATTTTGTCTTACGGGTAGCATTGAGAAATATGAAATGGTTTGTGGGATTCGAGACAGCATGGTCTCGTGGTTCAAGGTCACTCGGGATGAGTGCAGATGGAGTATGTTATGTGTTGAATGAAGAAGTATTATTTTTAAGGCAATCTAGGATTTAGTGGAAGGAAGTAGATTGATTAGCCATGGTTAACTTGGAATATTGGTAGTGGTGATCAGTTCATCCAGCGTGATCAAGTCATGCATGTGAAGTGTGGCGGTACGTGAGATGCTTGTCGGCCGCAGTGATTGATGTTATTCAGAAGCATTCTTCTGTTATAGCCTGTTATGAGTAGGAGATCCCGTAAGGGTTATGGTGGCTTGGACCACTTCTTAGAGATTGGTATACTCGATGGTGATGAGAATTCGCCTGTATGTTGCTATAGTTCTCCTGAAGTGAGTTAAATGAAAAGTTTTATATAATGAAGTGTTAGTTTATCAGTGGTTCTAGGGTTGATTGAAATTGTGTCTATCATATATTAGCACGTTGGGTGTAGTGAGAGGTATATAATTTGAAGTGAGAATCAAGGTTACAACTTGGTAATGACTATGATGTCACGAGCTCGGATGAGCGGGAAAGGAGTTTCAATATTTTGAGTAAGTTGGTGTTGTCGTCAGTATCACCTGAGATCGGTGTTTTGTGAGAAAGGCTTTGCATCCTGGTTAAGAATTCTTGATCACTTTTCAGCGTTGGTGCAGCCGGTGGTTTGGATGTGCAGACCCGTTAATTAATTTGGAAGGTTGTGGGAGCGTGTCCCACAGGAAGATTGTATAAGTGTAGCATGTAGTCACTTGATTGATTAGAGATTTAAACCAAGTATGAGGATTTTGGTAATATCATCGATTTGAGAATTTAGGCCTGGAGGGCACTTTGTTTATTGGGATATGAATGGAGGAGGTTGCTCCGGTTATAATGGTTGTTCTTATATGTTATGAGGAAGAATGAGTTACTATGAACCTTTGAAAGGTTATTAGCCAAGTTGGTGCAATCAGAAATCGGCTTGAGATCAGTGGATTGATTTATATGTGAACAGGGTTTTATATCAGGCCAGTTTTGTGTTCGTTTCAACGAGCGTTCCCTATGAGGGAACAATCGGGGTGTTATTCTATCATCAGCTATTCCAGATAATGATGTATTGGGCCGTATGAGTTGTGAAACGGCTTGGTAAATTTCTTGTGTGTTGAGGTTCCGCGTAGCGGTAATGTTATATGAGCAGGATGGTTCTTTAGATTCAGATCATGTATCGCACCTCAGTTGTGGTTGAGTTTTGTAGCCTATAGCGCTATATGTTTCCTCAGGGATGGTATTATGCACCTCAGCATGTTTATGACCGATATTCGATATTTTCATCTGGTGAGCGATTTAGCTCGATGTGTATCTCCTTATGTGAGTTCTACGTATGGATCGGGTGGCACGTCGCCATGGTTATATTGTGTGGATCGGGTGGCACGCCTCCATGGTTATGCTATTTGGATCAGGTTGCGCGCCGC
Organism: Nicotiana glauca; assembly: GCA_026770625.1. Lineage (NCBI taxonomy): Eukaryota > Viridiplantae > Streptophyta > Magnoliopsida > Solanales > Solanaceae > Nicotiana > Nicotiana glauca. The sequence goes on from MU777737.1 coordinate 46,433, forward strand.
AACAGTGTGATGTTCAGTACAGTTTCCCCCTAGTTTCTTTTATGTGTTATGTTTCCCATTTTTTGAGGAAAACTCGTATAAGTTGTTAGTCCGCATCGCATGTATGATTCGCGGGCAGGATAATTAGATCTCCTTTTCAGCGTTAGTTTTCCTCTTGTATCATATCCTAATCGGTAGCCTATTGGCACATTGTGGCATCATATGGGACTCTTGATTGTGTCCGAAGTGGCTTATTGCCTGAGCAGTTCGTACTGGGTGAGACGAGATTATTGGAGTTAGGACGAATGCAATTGGATTATGTGAAGTGAATTAAGGAGCTAAGACCATTAGATGGTTCAGAAAAAGGCAATGACTCATGTGAGGGGATAGACTCAATGATTGGTTGACTCGGCAGTTGATTATGAATTTCGGCATCTCATCCATCGTGACGGTATTGTAATAGTTAGAGTAAGACCTATGTAGGTCATGAGGTGCAACGGGAGCATCTGATTCGTTGAATTTGGGCTACGTTGATCAGAAAATGTTATTGTGGTCCTATGAGTAAGTTATGCAGTCATGTTGGGTACAGCGTGTGGTGAATGATTTGGTGATATTATGATGAAAACAGGCCTGGCATAGAATTCCGGATGTTGGAAATGGGCTTTAAGGCTTAGTTGCTTGAATAAAAGGAAATATCTTCAGAATATATCGGGCTAATGTCCTCAGCTGAGTTGTGGCAGCATGGGAAGGTGCATAAGGTGCTAAACAGTGACTTCAGACTACTTCGGTATAGTTCTCAACACGTTCGAGGACGATCGTATGTTTAAGTGGGAGAGAATGTAACGACCCAACCGGTCGTTTTGAGCTCTAATGCGTCGTTCAGCAGTCTGAGGCCATGAGCACCTTCATTTCAAGTATATAGACTTGTACGCGTGGTCGGAATTGACTTTATGTAAGTTCATAGTGGAATTGGAAGGAGAATTCTCATTTTGAAAGCTTAAAGTTGAAGAAATGAACTAGCATTGGAATTTAGAGTAAACGACCTCAGAATCGGGATTCGAAGGTTCCAGCAGGTTCGTATGATGAGTTCAGACTTGGGAATATGCCCGGTGCGGGTTTTGGGTAACCCGGGAGCATTTTGGCGCCTATTGTGGAAGTTAGCATTTTAGAAGAAATTGCATCAGTTTGGCTTAAAGTGCATTTCAGTGTTATCGATGTCTGCTTGGGATTCCGAGACTGTGAATAGCTCCGTACAGTGATTCTGGAGTTGGGTGCACGATCGCAAGTGAATTCAGAGGCCCGTAGACCATTTTTAATCCATTTGGCTAAAGATAGAAAGTTGAAGGTTTTTGGAGAGTTTGACCGGGGGGTTGACTTTTTGATATCGGGGTCGGAATCAAATTCCGGAAGTTGGAGTAGGTCCGTAATGTCAAATATGATTTGCGTGTAAATTTGAGGTCAATCGGACGTGTTTTGATGGGTTAAAACATAGGAAATAGAAGTTGGAAAGTTCAAAGTTCATAAAGCTTGAATTGGGGTGTAATTCATGAATCTAGCGTTGTTTGATATGATTTGAAGCCTCGAGCAAGTCTGTGATGTGTTTTGGGATTGGTTGGTAGGTCTAGTTGAGGTCTCGGGGGCCTCGGGGTGAGTTCGGGTGGCCAAACGGAGAGTTTTTGGACTTATGAAATTTTAGGCCTGCTGCTTCTGGTATTTTAGCTTCTGCGGTTTTGGAGCCGCAGAAGCGGCTTGCCAGCTGCAGAAGCGAAAAGTGGACGTTTGGCCAGGAACCGCAGAAGCGGATTTTGTTCCTGAGAAGCGAAATTGCTTCTGCAATAGGTAGACCGCAGAAGCGGTTGGTCGGGTGATTTGAGAGACCGCAGAAGCGGCCTGGATTTCTGCAAAAGCGGGACCGCTTCGACTGCAAAAGCAGAAAGTGTTGAAGGCAGTGGGGTGTTTTAAAAGGCCGGATTTGGTTCATTTCACTCATTTTTCTTCACTTCATTTGGCAATTTTTGGAGGGTTCAAAGGAGGATCTTCATCAACAATGTTAAGGTAAGTTATTCCAACATATTATAAGCTAAACGCATTGATTATGTATGAGATTAAGCATGAAAATTAGTGTAAATATTGGGGTTTTGGTTGGAAACCTAGAAAATATCAATCTTAGATTTTTACCACGAATTCGAGCATGGAATTAAGAGAAAATTATATATTTGAGTTCCTAAGGTCATGGGTAAACTTCATATTCGAAAAATTTCGGATTTCCGGGCACGTGGGCCTGAGGACGTTTTGGTCAACTTGTCGTTCGGAGTTAGGAATAGCTATAACTTGAGTTGTAAGGTATATTTGAGCATATATTAATGGATTTGTATGATCATTGGCTAGATTTGGTGCGTTGTACGTTAGTTCGATCCTTCGGAAGGATGTAGCATGCCGGTTGCGAGTCTTCGGAGCGAGGTGAGTCTCCTTAGTAATCTTGTGAGGGGGAATTTACCCCATAGGTGAAGTAATTGATTATGTGCTCCTAATTGTGGGGGCTACGTATGCATGAGGTGACGAGAGTCCGTGCGTAGCTACTATTATGCTTTTGTCTGGGTAGTTAGGACCCAAAGGCATGTGTACGTGGATTAATTGTGAACACATCGGTAGCGTGAATTGCTTAACTCACATCCACTTAGTAAGTAAATTTCTAAAATAATTAAACTTCATTTCTTAAATTTTTAAAGTAGAATTGGTTTTTATTTGAATAAATATTCCTCGATAAGTTCTTATTTAACTGACTGAGCATGTACTTTATGTGTGCATGTGTCGCATAGATGATTCGCGAGCAGGATATGTGTTTAATTATGGAATGGGCCAAACGCCTTGGTGATAATACATGCATCTATGGTTCGTGCCGCTCGACCCTCGGCAGTGCACAATTTACATTCTGTTGGAGCGGGCCGTCGACCTCGGCAGGATTTACGCATGTTTATCTGTCACTTGGAAATTGTAAATGTGGAATTGGCCCTACGTGGCTTGGTATAAACTGATAAGATAATAAAGAACAGACTTTAGAAGCCAATGACTTATTCTTGAAGATGTTTACTTATTTTCTGGCTTCACAATCAGAACTTTTATACAAAACCGTGATTATTTTCGCAATTATAGAATATTGATAATGGACCTCTAGTGAGTGTCGAAATTGGCCATCTTGTCTCTACCCCTTCGGGATTAGGCAGGATACTCACTGAGTACACGTTGACTATGTACTCATACTACACTTCTGTGCATTTTTTTGTTGCACAGGTATATATACACCTTTAGCAGTCTATTGGGTGTAGCGGCATGGATGACGCTGGGACTAGGTGAGCTGCATTATTGAGGCAACCGCAGCTAGAGTAGTTCCTTCTAATGTACAGTATTTACTTTCCGCCCACTGTATTCCGGGGGAATGTTGTATTTTTGTGACGACCCAAAGGGTCATCACCTGTTTTTCTCATCTGTTCCGTGCTTCCGAGGCCTTGAAAACCTCATTTTATATTGCCACGATTTGAGTACGCAGTCCGGGCGCGTAGCCGGAGAATTTTTATGTGGAAATATGTGAATTCTGCAAAAAATTTGAAGAATTTTGATATTAATATGACTATAGTTAACTTTGGTCAACATTTTTCGTAAATGGACCCGGACCCGAGATCGGACTATCCCGGAAGGTTCGTAGAAAAATATAGGACTCGGGCATGTGTCCGGAGTCGAAATCCGAGGTCTAAAACCTGAGTAAAAGAATTTTTCTATTAAATTATTTTTTTCTGAAATTATTAAGGAAAATGAAAATGAAAATTGATTAAAAGACCATGGTATCGGGCCCGTATTTTGGTTCCGACACCCGGTACAAGTCTTATATATTGTTTAAGCGCTTCCTATTTTGGTCGAAAACGGACGTCGTTTGACGTGTTTCGGATAGGTTTGGGTTGCGTTGTGCTCGTTTTTCTTAATGCTTCGACATTATTTGTTCAAGCGTAAATGATATCATATTGAACAAATGAGCTCCGGTTACTGTTTGAATAAAGCATTAGATATGTATCATAATTACGGACCCGTAGCAAAAAGAATCATCGAATTTGGACATCGTATGAGGATTTTATGGCCATTTTACTAAGGTTGCCCAGATTTTTAGGTTAATGACGAAATTGCCCCTGACGGCGTATTAAAAACCTACACTATTTGCAAATCTTAAAACCTATATATCTCCTTCATTATAAGGTCAAATTGAGTGATTCAAAAGCCTAAATTCATTAGAATTTCATAAGGAATCCATTGGGAGCAGTAAAACGCGTGAACAGTATACCTATAATGAGCAGGTCGAGTTTTCTTCCAATTTTTGAACGGGAAGAAGCTTCTGAGGCGCTTTTTAAGAGAGAAAAGCAGTGGGTATCACAGAGGTAAGTGATTTGATTATTAAAACTTATTTATGAGTGATTATAAATTACAATCCCATTCTTTAATTCATAAAAATAGTAGAAAAATAGGATTTTGGGGCCTGGAATTATGAGACCTTTAGGGGTCGATTTGAGAGGCCAAACAGACTCCGATTTTGGTGTTCTTTATATGTACGGACTCGTGGCGAGATGAGGAATCTGTTGGTATGATTTTCGGAATTTTTTGACCAAGCAGGCCCGGGGTCGGTTTTACAATTTTTGGACAGCATGTTAAAAATACTTTAATTAGGCAATTGGGCTGGTTTGCTGAGTAGAATTGATGATATTAAATAAATTGTGTATAGATATGATTGATTTGGAGCCAAATTCGAAAGGAAAAGCATTGCTTGAGGATTGAGTGGACTATAAGCCATCGAGGTAAGTGTTTGATCTATCCTAGGTTGAGGGAATATGATTAGAGTATAATAAATTGCTATTTGCTAAATGATCGAGTGCGGTGTATAGGCATGGTGACGAGTGTCTATACACCGGAGTCTAGCATGACCATGGGTCTTTATTTGTACATGTTTGTGAGATAATTTGGAACTCTCCTAAGCTAAATTATGATTAATCCCTTGCCGGGATGGTTAAATTATTGAGCCCTTGCCGGGTTGTGAAAGTTGTTATTATTTGTTTCCTTGTCGGGACCTTATTGTTGTTGTTGTTATTGTTCCCTTGCTGGGACCTTATTGTGTTGTTGTTACTCCCTTGTCGGGATTGTACTTGTTGTTTATTTCATTCTTCTTGCCCGTTGATTGTGACTGTTGTTTGGGTGAGGAAGAGTGATAAAGCACGAAGGGTGATGCCGTGCCATTTCTATTTATATTCGCACGAAGGATCATTCCGTGCCATGTTTTAACTATTTATGCACGAAGGAACATTCCGTGCCATTGTTAATTATATTATGCACGAAGGAAGATTCCGTACCATGAATGTGAGTTATGAGAGTAAAAGCACGAAGGGTGATGCCGTGCTCTTTTATTTGATTGTTTGGGTGAGGATGAGAGTAAAAGCACGAAGGGTGATGCCGTGCACTTT
>MU777738.1:0-14347 GCA_026770625.1 Nicotiana glauca
AATTCATAAGGCCCTGATTTCCTTCTACGCGAACGCGTTACCTCCCACGCGAACGCGATGCTTCAGCTGCTAACATTACGTGAACGCGTTCACCTATACACGAACGCGATGCACCAGGCCATCAACTCTATGCGAACGCGAGCCTTCCTTCGCGAATGCGAAGGCCAAAACAGGCCTGCACTGCTGCTGCATTTTCTGCTGCAAATTTCCAAGTTTAAACTCTCCGTTAGCTACCCAAAATCACCCCGAGGCCTCCGGGACCTCAACCAAAAATACCGACGCATCCCATAACATCATAAACACGTCAAACAACAAAAAAATCATCAATTCACCACGGATTCAAGCCTAAGCTTCTCAAATTCTTCCAAAACTCACATTCGATCAAAAACCCAACCAAACGATGTTCGAATGACCTGAAGTTTTGCACACACATCACAAATCACATATCGAAGCTATAGCAACTCTCGGAGTTCCATTCCGACCCTCGGATCAAAATCTCAGCTATCAACCGGAATTCGCTAAAATACTAACTTCACCAATTCAAGCCTAATTCTACACCGGGCCTCCAAAATCAATTCTGATCGCACTCCTAAGTCACAAATCACCTCTCGAAGCTAACCGAATCACCGGAAATCACATCCAAGCCCTGTAACTCATAAGTCAACGTTTGGTTAACTTTTCCAACTTAAGCCTTCCTTAAAGAGACTAAGTGTCTCATTTTTTATCAAAACCAATCCAAATCAACTCTCATACACCACATACCGATAACGAAATATGAAGAAGTAATAAATGGAGAAAACGGAGCAGTAACACATGAGACGACGGGTCGGGTCATCACAAAATAAGACCTAAATTGAAATTCTTAATCAACACAACCTAACAGCAGAATTCTAAATAAAACCAACAACAACAGGAATGAAAAAAATGAAAACGGAGAAGGAAAGCAGAAACATGGACTCACTGATTTTGGTCCTCCTCATGGCTGATTGACCTCGAATTTGGCTTTAAGTTTATGTTGCATGTTTATTTCGTCTGAAATAAACATGTAATATCAACTTAAAGTCAATCAAGCATTCGAATCCCCAAAACAGCCTCGACTTCAAAAAACCTAGATTAACGATTAGATAAGTTTCGGTGGTGTTTGACGACAACCAAGTGGAGATTTAGAATGAGGGAGGGAAGGTGAGGGTGTGGTGTGATTTTGGAGAATTTTGGAAGCTTTTGTGTTTTGGCCGGAGACTTCGATCTAGTATTCGACAAGCTTGGATTTGATTCGAGGGGAGCTGGGGGCATGGTTGGAAAGAGGAGAGTGAGGAGAATTTGGGGTGCATTTTTTGGGCGGATTGGCGGTGGAGCCGCCATCGCCGGGGTGAAGTTTTGGGGTGGCTAGATTAGGGTTTCGTCTCTGAAAAAAGGGTCCGTGACAGACACGAGAGAGGGGGGGGAGGACGTTAGGACAGTCTTATTCCTTAAGTGATTGATTCCTAGCCGTTGATTTAATCAACCTAGACGGCCAGGATCTGCTGGATCCAAAACGGGGTCGTTTGGTGACCTACTAAGGCGGACCAGGTGGGGTAGGGTTTGGGCCTGGGCGGGTGATATGGTCTTTGGGCTAGGTCTGTTTGGTTCTGGGTATGATTAATTCAAAAACAACCCAATTGGGCATTTTAACAAGACCACTTTTCCCCCTTTTTAAATATTTTCTATTCTTTCTTTTTATTTACTATTATTTTGTATTTTTCTGACTTTATTAAAATACAAAAAAATAAAATAAAGTCCTAATTAAATACTAAAATTGTTTAAAATCTACTTCGCGACAAATTCACAACTAAATAATTAAAAATACAAAAGTAAACTATTTTTGTTATTTTCTTCATATTTTGTTCTATAACAAATTAACCCTTAATTAATCCTAAAATATGAAATTAGATCTTAAATGCAAATGTATTTTTATATTTTTCATATGAATTAAAATGCACAGATAAAAATGCAACAATCACCAAAAAATAACACAAAAAATTCACAAAAATTATAAAATAATGAAAGACATCATTTTGTTTGAATCTTTGGGAATAATTCATATATATGGCAAAAATTACGTGCTCACAATAAGATATATAAGTCGATATACATTGAGATGTGTATTGACCAAAACTTGGAATGAGTATAGTCATCCAAATTCATTCCTCTTTCGATTCAAAACAAACTATTTCTTTTCTGATAAATTTTTTGTGCAAACTTGTGAAAAGTTTGCTTGATTTCATCCATTAATGCTAAGTGAGAATGAAAAAAAATGTCATGGTTGATCTATTCCTTTAGGCATTTATTTATGCCAACTGTTCTAAAATTTTCTGCTGTGAAGAGAGAGAATGAGAAAATGAAGAAGAGATACAAAGAGAGAGAGAGAGACACATAGGGGAAGAAGGTCTAACCTATTTATACAAAATTGATTTTTTAAATTAAAATATAAATGCAGGCCATAAAATGCCAATAACAGTAAGTTATGCTTTTTTATGCCATTTATTAGGTTAGGTTGTCATACAAGGCCAAAACCCCAAGATTAATTCCGCTTGACCATTTGCTTTATCTTCTTGTGATTGGTGTATCCCCTCCTCGTGATCATCAAGATGTTTCATGATAAAAAATTAGAATTAAAACATGTGACATTGCTTCTCTAATACATAAAAGGCAGTATTTTAAATAGCATAATAATGTACTTCTTAAGTCTCAATTTATTTGGTAGTTACATTTATTTATATTATCTATATCTATTATATTAAAAGCACGAAGGCCCTTAGCGAAATGTCGTTCGCCTTTTTTACCATCTAAAAATAGAGTTCACACTAGATAAAATAGTTATTTAATTATTTTTCTAATATTTAGGACCTAAAGGTTTATTGAAATTCGATTATTAATATACTTTCCTTATTTAAGTTAGGTGTCTCTAGAATTTAGAACTTTAAAATCAATTAATATTTTACCTTAAATAAACATTTAAAAGTTAATTATTTAGAACATTGGTAAGAAATTTGTACACGTTTTTTTGAAGTAGTTTCTATATGGCAATTGGAAAGTAACATACTAATGGTATTCCAATTGTATTCATGATGGGAAAAAAATAATAATATTTTAACATCAATGAGTAATTTTTTTGAAGAACAATTTTACTCACTTAGTATTTGCGGTAATTAGTTTGTTCTAATTATCTATACTATATTAAAAGCACGAAGGCTTTAGCGAAATGTCATTCGCCTTTTTGACTATTTAAAAATAGAATGCACACTAAACAATATAGTCATTTTACTATTTTCTAATATTTAGGACTTCAAAAACACCTAAATTTTCTATATTATATTTTTCCTTATTTAAACTATATAATACCATATTATAAAATAAATATTAGCAAAATTAAAGTAGGAAACTAGCGTTTACTTAGAACTCCTATAAGGTTTAGAAGTATTGTCTTTGTTATTTGTTATAGAATTATTGCCGGTTAATTCCTTAGAATTTTACTATTTTAGTAAAATAAAAAAATAATTGAAAGAGAATAAATAGGAAGCAAATAAAGTCTCATGCAGTTATAACACCTAATTTTTTTTTTTAAATATAAGATGTTATTCTTTTAGTGTGAATGTTTTAAAGGTTATCACTATCAACTTTACAACAAATAACTTAAAATAATTAAAGGGTAAACATGCATTAAAATTTATCAATTAAAGAACAGATTAATTTCAAATCCAAAACTACTAAAGCTTCCTATACATCATAAATAAAACATATAAACCTAATAAAAAAATATCTATAAATAAGTTTACAAAAGAGAGAATATAATTTTTATAATAATTATAATTGTATTATAGTAATAATAAACTATTATGTATTTTAATAATTTTTTTAACTTATACATTTTAAAGCACAATTCCAATTAAATAATTGAAGCTTAAGTAAGATACCGAAATTTATATATCCAAATTATTAGTAATAAACTGAAAGTATTTCTTTATAAGAAATTTAAGGCTGAAAATAGTATGAAATAAAATATATATTATAATAAGTCATCATTTTTAATGTCTATCTTTTTTTGGCATGCAGTCCTACTAATGATAGCTTCACTATATTTTTTTATATTAAACTATTTATCGTAAATATTAACCCAATCATAATTACTTTTAGACTTTGTAATTTCAAATTCACAACTATTGAATTCTCCTACACATAGTAAACCAAACCTACCTATAAACATATTAGAGCTGAGTAAAAATATCAACTATAACTAAGTTTACAAATGCGAAGACTACATTTAAAAATATTATAATTATACTAATAATAACTATAATATACTTTAAGGTTTTTGTCGAACTTTTACATGTTAAAGCAGAAACTCAATCAAATAAATGAGACAAAATAAGATACTGAAATTTATATATCAAAATTATACAATAAATTGTATAAATTTAATATGAAATTTAAGGATGAAAAAACTATGTATTGTATTTTTTCCCTTGCATTTACTCAACCAAATGACGATACCTTATTACTATATTAAATTATTTGTAAGATATTAATTCAACCGTACTCATTTTTTAGATTTATATTTTCATAAATCTAAGTGAGATTATACTGGGTTGTTTTTGTTGTTGTAAAACCAACCTCTTTATTCTCTTTTGTATTTTCATAATTAGGCAACTAAAATAACAATAATTTTCATAAGACCACATATGACCTCAAAAATTACAATAAAGCATCTAAAAACTTATGTCAAATATGATTTCTTCATTTATTGGGCTAACAAAATGGTAGCAGCAATCAACCTTTTCAAGAATATTTGTTTAACTTTAATTATATAATTTATATTAGTCAAATACATAGTTTGATAATAGTTACGTATTTTTAAGAAAATTATGTTCTCTTTAATCTAGGTGCACGCGCAAGGTGCGTACAGTAAAGCTAGTATTATAAAATCACAGAGACCTTTAGTGAAATGTCGTTCGTTTTTTTACCCTTTGAAAATAAACTTTATATAGGACAAAATCGTAATTTAGTTATTATTCTAATATTTAGAACTTTGAAATCAGCTAAAATCTTGGTTATTAAATCTTTCCTTATTTGATTTATGTTAAATTACTTTCTTCATTATGACTTTAAAAACTACTAAAATTTTAACTATAAAATCTTTTTCCTTATTAAAATAACTATAAATTTCGTAACATTATTTGGTACCATCACGTGCAATATATACCTTCTAACCTTTTCCGGTTTGTTAGGATCATCCCTCTGTTTTCCTTCCTCCAGAAAACGGAATTCTTGACGCTAAAAGAATTAAAACGATCTCCTGAATAAGAAAACTTCCTCTTTCGCCAGAATGAGACTTTGATTTATACATACATGCTGACAAACACAACATATGTGTTTCACCTGATTGTTATTCAAGTGATTAACTCACCTTGAGCTGATTTTTTATTTATAATTTAGAAATTAAGAAAGGTGTTTACATATAGTGGTGCATGCATGATTTTTGCTAAGCGATGTTAACATTTGAAAAGATGAATGAATCAATAAATCATTAAAATAACAAGTGGTGTCATTAAAATAAAAATTTGAAACTTGTGGTCTTAAGTTGATGTTTTATACGTCAATACTACACAAGAAGAGGGGATGAGTTGTGTGATATCCGATTTTTCGCATTCATAGATTATAGTAGGACCTGGTTCTTCAATGTGTTCCAACTACGACTATTGCAGAATAATAAGTACAGAAATTAAAGAACACAGAGATTTTACGTGGAAAACACCTGGTCTAAAAGGTGAAAAAATCAAGACCTACTTCCCAATAGGATTTTCTCAAACTCTTCACTAAAAGCCAAAAACTGCATTTACAAAAACTCTTTTGTAAACCTAGGATTACCTCTTCCCTTGTGGCAAACCAACCTCTAGTTGTTTGCGACAAACTCCAAGTTAACTCTAACTTGAAACTCAAAGTAACTATTACAATTGCCTCTAGATAAAGCTGAAAGGTACAATATGAAAATGCCTACTACAATTGAACTAGAATAAAAGATTGACACTTGGAACTGGTTCTTCTATCTGGTTCACGTAGCTTCAGGTTTGCACGCTTGAATCACACATGAACTGCTCGCAAAATTGCCTTGCTATTTTGCTCTCATTTCACGTTTAACTTCTGCTTATGTGTGTAACCTGTAAAAGAGAATAACATTGATATTTATTGAGTTAGTAAACAGAGATTGACTAGAATTCTGATGTTATTCTTCCTTGGTGGAAGAGTTCTAGTTGATCTCAACATCTAACTCCTTCCCTTTCATAAGCCGTGTTCTCTTTGAGTAAGAAGTCCTTTTCCTTATCAATTATGCAACCTTTTCGATCAGGATCAAGAGATATCAATTATGTCAAATTAGGTTTATCTCCTTCACGTGCATCACACATGCTTAAGACAACCCATATCTGTGCTCCACTAAGATGAACCTGCTTTATGTCTGAGTTCCTTTGTCAATCTTCAAAACTAACCTTTACTTAGACCAACAAATTTTCCCTTTTGATAATGGCAAACTATGTGCTTTTTCGTACACTTAGGCCCTGTTAGAACACAATGCCATGTTAGAAACATTTTTCACTTGTCATCAAGGACCAGGTTCATTAGGTTATAAACATCACATATAAAAAGCACAAAGCATAATTTCTTCTCCCTTTTGACATCATCAAAAAGTTTCATAAAAAATATATGATTCCCATATGTTAAAAATTACTCATGGCCACTGGGGCAACTGCAAGTGCATTCATAGATTAATTATCAATAATAATTAAAACTATCAAGGAAATATCAACAGTCAATAGGAGCAAAAATAGCAAATTTCATTAATAGAGAATATGACTCTTCCACAATCCACAAAAAGAAATAAAAACTGTTAAAACATGAGCATCATAACAAAAACAAATCCCGAATCTGGATCATTGAAGTTTTAGGAAGGCTAGGAAACTAAGGCTTGGAAGAACTAGGGGCTTGGGCTTTGGCTTGGAGAAGAGTCAATATATCTTGAAGAATTCCCTCATTATTCTCCCTTTCCTTTGTGAGCTCAGCTCTGAGAGCATCCCTCTCAGATTCAACCTCAACCAATTGTGTCTTCAGCCTTTTTATCTCAGTATCCTTTTCCCCACTCTCCTGTGATAAGGCTCTGACCTTGCTATTTACAGGCGTCCTTTTTTATGAACCGGGTTCATTAGGGATGGCCTCAACCTCATAATCACAAGCCAGAAGAGTATTGATACCAAAGTGGTCTTTGCTTGTGGTCATCTCTGCCTTCTTTAGTGGTACCTTATAATGAGCAATAAAGTGGTACCTTATAATGAGCAATAACAATGGTGACAATGAAGCCATAAGGAATGGCATGGGCTTTGGAGCCATTCACAACTCTGTCCAAAAGTTGAATGATGAACCCTAGCCAATTTATTTGCCTCCTACTGTCTAGACACTTCATCAACACCAAGTCTGTGTAGTTGGCAATGTGCATCCTCTCCTACCTAGGCAACACGCACTTGTTGACAAATTCAAACAACACCTTATGGGGTGGCCTCATTTCACTCTTATATACAGCCTTGGGATCACTTGCTTCTTCCTCAGTATCACCGAATTTTCTAGTTATGTCCAGTGCAGTCGAAAGAGAATCCAGACTTGGCCATTTCTGCCTAGTATAGTCATCATAGCCTTCAGAGGGTATGCTAAGTATTTCACCCAGCTCTTTAGCATCAAAGTAAATTTGAACCCCTTTCACCAGGCTGGCGACTCTATTCTCCTTTACCTCAGCATTGGCCATAAAATCCACAATCTCGTTCCTTTCCAGTCATCCATCCAACTGAAGGACCATGTCCTTCCACCCCTGTATCTCGAGTTTCTCTAGTAGTAGAACCATCCCTTCTTCATCCAAGTTCTTTAACAATCTTCCTTTTAGAATTGTTCGTTTACTAAAATTTGCTAGCTTGTCCTACTCACCATCAGAATCATCCTCCTCTTCACTCCCATTTTCTCTTTCAGTAATATGCACTTACTTGGCCTTCACTACAGACCTTCTTCGTTAGCCAAGATAGAGTGTTCAGCAGACTTAGAAACAGATGAGGACTTCTTTGAGGAAGTCTTGCCTTTTTTGGGCATAGTAGTCTGAACCTCTACCTCATCTGTCCCTTTTTCACTTTGATGGACAGGTCCATCTCATCCACTTCAACTGCCTCAACAGGCTCAAATACTTTTTCTTTCCCTTTTTTGACTTTTTTATGCTTTTTCTTCTCTAAAGCTCTCTACAACTCATCTTCACTTTGATTTAACTTTCTCCTTGTAGTTTTTCCCCTTGGAAGAGGAATAGCAGAGGGCTTATAAGGATCAGTTTTCCTTTTCTTGTTGGCTATGGTTGTCCCAGAGGGTGTAGCTAGGAGTTCACTTCTTCTTATGGTTGTAACTGTCATCTGCCTTTTTCAGAAGATCTGTTAGTGTTTCTTTAACAGATGAAACATGTCCATCTGTAGGCTTGCCAAGATTGGCTAGCCCTTCAGCAACTTCACTTGATCCACTCCCCCTGTTTTCTTGCTACTTTCTACTATTTTTTCTGGTTCCACTCCACAGATAGCCACTCTAACAGTTTCAGAGGTGGGTGAAGAATCAGCCACTTCTTTCCCTCCCCCCTCCCATCACCACACACACCCTCACTTTTTTTTTCTTTTTCTCTTTTATTTTTACCTCATCTCCTTCTTGGCTCAATTGTTTCTACATCCACAATAGAGCCAAACAAAACAAACTGATTTTCCAAATTTTCAACCAAATCAGAGAATACCTCAGTTGAGGGATGAGGCACAGACGTTACCTGATTAGAATCGGAAGACTCAATTCCTTCCCCTTCACTCGCAGACTTGAAGGAATCATCAGAATTTTAGGAATCTTGGGCTTGACTTGCCTTTAACTGTGCATTCAATTTTCTTGACAGCGCACCTGTGGCCACAGTTTTTTAAGCAAGCATTTTGACTGTCTTCTCCGAGGTTGAGGAGTTGTGTTGGGTTAAGGAATAGTAGAGGAATCGGAGGGTGTAGGTGGAGGAGGTGTACCAGGGTTATCTTAGGGGTTAATCATTATCTCTAGACTCTAGAAAAATTTGGGTGATTTGAAATTTGGAAGAGAAGATAAGAGAGGATTGGAGAAATTCTTTTTGACGGTTTTTATAAATTATGGAAGAGTGGCATTGGTGATGATGATGAATTTAAAGAGGGAGGATAATTACTACACAACGGAAGCTTTTAGTAGTCAAGTAGAAGTCTAATCAACCTGAAATTTTAGTTTGAATAAGCGGTTAGGCTTCCCTAGAATCTAGGAATTTTAACACTGTGAGAATTCTTATGGAGAACAGAACTGGTTCAAACTTATAATGATAGGCTTTTGAAGTTTTGGACGTAGGTAGGACTCTGCTCATGAATTAAATATTAGTATTTTAAATTGTGCAGAGAGTAGAAAACATACCTTGTTAAATGAACCAGTAATGATTAACCAGGTTCTTCACTGAGAATTCTCTTGATCATGTGCCAAAATAGAGAAAAGTTTATTTGAGATCAGTGAATCATATTAACACATGGCACAGGAGTATACTATTTATAGTATGAGACTAAGCAAAGATTAATCTGGTTATTTACACAAGTTCCAATTTTTCTAACTAATTTTTTTTGTGCATTTTGAACTGGTTCCATTAGGTGATCTTAATCATCTCTTATTCTAACCTGTTCCTTTAAAAGTTTTCTCTACTCAGTGCTTTTGTGAAGATGTCAACAATCTACTTATCAGTAGCATAAAACTCTATAGTGATCAAACTTTTCTCATAGTTATCCCCTATAAAGTGATGCCTAACATCTATATGCTTAGTTCTCTTATGATGAACCGGGTTCTTGATCATACTAATTGCACTAGTGTTATCACAAAAATTAGGGATAAGAAAGCATCAAAGGCACAAAGATTCTTTATTGAAGATATGGTTTTAATTCCAGAGGTTGGATCAGTAAGTATGTTCTCAATGGGGGTGAGAACTTTGGTACTTGTAAGGTTTCACAACCAACTGGTTTCCTCTTGATGTTTCTCCAATGTTTTGTTGTTGAGGAACAGGCAAAGGGCAGGTTCAATTGAGGTATTAGATTCAGCTCCTCTTTGATCAGTTTCCCCTGTCTGGTTGCCCTGGGTAGAATAACCTATTCCATCACCTGTTCCTTTTTCTGGTGCAGCTTCAACTTGAGTAGTGATTTTGTTTAAATTTCTCAAGAGCCCAATTGCTTCATCATCATGTTCCTGTCTCTCAGAAAGAATGTTAGATTTGTCAAAAACTACATGAACACTTTCTTTAACACACATAGTTCTATTGTTATAGACCTTATAAGCTTTACTATGTGAATAATATCCCAAGAATACTCCCTTATCACTTCTTGGATCAAACTTACCTAGGGATTCTTTACCATTGTTCCTAATTTTAGTTTCAAATTTTCAGATCTAAGCTCTAGGACAGTGGTATCAAGTTCATGAACCTAGATCATTAACACAACATTTTTACTATGACTTTCACTAGCCCTAAGTTCAAGGTTTTAGAACTTAGCTTTCAAAATCACACACTCTTTAGAAACTTGTTCCTCTTCATTGATTAGATCCTAAGATTCATCAATGAAGTATAGAGTAACTCAGATTGCCTTTCTTTAGACAAGAATTTAATCTTGTCTTTGAGATGAATTACACTTACCTCATATTCCTCATCAGATTCTCCAATAGACATAAATGCTTGTTCATCTCCATCTTCATCATCTGATTCCTCATCTGAACTTTCTGCCAAGCAACAACTATAGCCTTTTTTGATCATTTATTCTTCTTGGGATGAATCTCTTCCTTCTTCCTGTTCCTTTGTTCAGATCTTTCTTTCCTCCATTCAATTTCCCATTGAGGACAGTTCTTGATGTGATTCTTGTAGCAGCCCTCATTGGTCATTTTTTCAGGAACCCTTATATTGTTGTAATTTCTACTTATTGAATAACCCTTTCCTCTCATAAGGTATTTCTTGAAGTCCTTGGTGATCATAGTCATTTAATCTTCCTCAAGATCAGCACCTTCAGTCATTCTGAGAGCCAGGCTCCTTTCCTTCTTGGGCACTTCCATCTTCATAATTTGGCTTCTCAGCTCATAGGCAGTAATATTTCCAATCAACTCATCCAGTTTGAGAGTTGTGATGTTCTTAGATTCCTGAATTGCAGTGATTTTTCTTTCCTAAGACACAAGTAGAACCCTAGTCAGAATCTTCTCAAAATTGTCTTCTTCAAGAAGAGTCCTTCCAAGAGACTACAGTTCATTAGTCGATGTGGTAAATCTTGTATACATCTCTTGAATGGTCTCTCCTTCTTTCATGGAGAAATTCTCATATTGAGAATACAGTAGAGTACCTCTGGATCTCTTCAATTGAGTTGTTCCTTCTTGAGCAACTTGCAAGGTGTCCTAAATTTTCTTAGCAGTAGTAGTCCACAAACAAGACATTTCTTGGCCTTAGCATTCTTCTCCCATTTTCTCAGATCCTCAGTAGGAGAGTCGGCTCTCATTTTTGGAACTTATATTCCTTCAGCATTCATCTTCGTGGTAGCGAGGGGACCATGAGTAACAATGTCCCATAACTCATAGTCTTCTCTGATGATGTAATCTCTCATCCTATTTTTCTACCAAGAGTAGTACTGGCCATTGAAGAGTGGAGGCCTAGCACTTAACTGTCCTTCCCAGTTCCCAGGTGGTGCACTCGTCTTGATCTTCTCCTAAGGCGTTAGCCTTTTCAAGGATAACCTGCTCTGATACCAATTGATATTTTATATGTCAATATTTCACAATAGAGGGGGGATGTGGGTGAGTTGTGTGATGTCTAATTTTTTGCGTGCAATGATAATAGAAGGACCTAGTTCTTCTATGTGTTCCAACTATGACTGTTGTGGAAATAATAAGTACAGAAATTAAAGAACAAAGAGATTTTTACATGTAAAACACCTGGCTCAAAAGGTGAAAAAACCATGACCTACTTCCTAGTAGGATTTTTCCAAACTCTTCACTAAATCACTGAGCCAAAAACTGCATTTATAAAAACTCTTTTGTAAACCTAGTATTATCTCTAATCCCTTGTGGCAAACCAGCCTCTAGCTATTTGCGACAAACTCCAAGTTCTCTAACTTGAAACTCAAAGTACCTATTACAATTGCCTCTAGATAAAGCTGAAAGGTACAATATGAAAATACCTACTACAATTGAACTAGAATAAAAGACAGACACTTGAAACTGGTTCTTCTATCTGGTTCACGTAACATCAGGTTTGCACACTTGAATCGCACACGAACTGCTCGCAAAATTGCCTGTGCGTAAAGAGAAAAATATTGATATTTATTGAGTTAGTAAACAGAGATTGGCTAGAATTTTGATGCTACTCTTCCTTGGTGGAAGAGTTCAAGTTGATCTCAACCTCTAACTCATTCCCTTTCATAAGTCGTGTTCTCTTTGAGTAAGGAGTCATTCTCCTTATAAATTATGCAACCTTTTCGATCAGGATCAGGAGATATCAATTATGTCAAGTTATGTTTATCTCTTTCACGTGCATCCCACATGCTCAAGTCTACCCGTATCTATGCTCCACTAGGATGGACCTGTTTCATGTCTGAGTTCCTTTGTCAATCTTCAAAATTAACCTTTACTTGGGCCAACATAAGCAAACGATAAGAATTGGGTGGCTATAAACTTTCTTTACTAAGAAAATATAAGAATGTGCCGATTTTTTAGAACAGACTGATAAGAAAATAGTGCTAATCTTTTCCAAACGGAGCGAGCAATTGATTTTAAGGTTCTAAATATTATAAAAAATAATAAAATTATGATTTTATTTTATTTAAATTTAGTTTAAAGGATAAAAGGTCAATCGACATTTCGACTATGATGCTTCTTTGACAAATCTTTGAAGAACATGATAAAAATATGACTATTAACGATAGTTTACTCATACTTATTGATGCATTAGTGCGTTGTACGTTTTTACAAAAAGAATAATGCATAATCTTTATATAACATGACCTCCTACTAACTTAATTTTTTTTAGGGAGATCGAATTTATGCGACTGTTGGACGGTCCGTTATACGCATCTAATGAGATTGTATGTTATGAAGAATTTTGTAGTTGGACCAAATGATATGGAATTTAAGATCAACAAGCATAAATTGAAACTGACGTTTTCTCAAAGGACGAGTGTGGTTGAAATCAATGTTTTGCAGTTTAGTTTGAATACCATCAACTTTAAACCTTATGAGCATTTGATAAATCAACTTGATGTTGAAAAGAATGAACTATTCGGTAATTGTTTTATCTTTCACTATTTCTTCTACAAGGTGTTTATCCCACAAATGGCAGATGAAGCAGAATCGAAAATGAAGAAACACAATCCTACTTTGCATGATATAACAAATGGTCAGTTCCAAACATGTAATCTTTTTTCACGATAATTGTGCATATATAACTTACTTAAACTAAATATTGTTCAAATACAATTTCCCAATCGAGATAGAAGAGGGCTTCTTTTAAGTATTGGTGTCAGTGAAATGAGGATACAAAAAATTTGATAAGCTCAAACATATTAGTTAATACCATTGCATTAACAACACATCGGCTGTAAAATAAGGAAGGTTAATCCATAACTGCAAAGTGAATTTGCACTCATCGATATGTATTTTAAATGTGGATAGTTGAAAGAAGCTGAAATTCATCTCAATAACTCCATGAGAATAGTAATATACTGGCATTTAGTTAATTACTCATATATCTCGAATGCTTATGAGAATTGTATTGGCCAGAAATCTGACCACTCGACCGTCGCAGTATCGACCCCATCTCTAAAGCAGTACCCAGAACGACTAAGTGGGCCTAACCTCGTCCCTCCACATTAACGACGGAGTATGCATTATGGTCGACCCCCTCACGTAAGGGGAGTGTCGACCCCTCGACATGGTCGACCCTGGGAGGGGTCGACGGGTGAAAGGTTCCTGATTATAAATAAGGGAAGGGAGTTATTTCGGGAGGGGGGCTTCTCCAATGGGTCAAGATTGGATCTTCAATTTCTCTCCCCCTCCTAAAAGAAAGAACACTCCTTCTCTCCGGAAAAGGACCTAGAAGCTGAGAGATCGATAGGTTCCCAAAACCTTTCCAAGGAAAGGTGGCCTCGATCTGGAAGATGGAAAGAAAACTCATAGTCCTTGAACCTCTCCAAGGAGAGGCAGGGTCAATCTTCATAATTAATAAAGTTTCCCGAGCACTGTT
>MU777740.1:4656-30878 GCA_026770625.1 Nicotiana glauca
CTATTCTGTTCTTCCTTGTTATAGACTTTCTGGATGATTAGAGCAGTGTTATGTATTATCCTTAGCCTGTGTTGCCCGTGGGTTTCCGGGTCTTTGGGATGGTTCTGGAATTTAAAGTATTAAAGTGTATGTATCAGGCGGCAACTGTATACATTACTCATGTTATTTAGGTTTTGAATATAAATTTCGCAAATGTTGTTACTTCCGCAATGTGTTAGGCTTACCTGGACGTGAAGACTAGGTGCCGTCATGACGTGTTCACAATTGGTGAATTAGGGTTGTGACAATCATCCTCATCTTCAAAACCTTTTCTTCCAATGTCATTACTTTTGCAGTTTCAGCTTGGTGTAGAGCCTCCATGGCAATTAATTCTTCTTTCAATTTATCCCTGTCATTTTAATCGCTTCCCAAGACGATATTAGATCTTTAGTTGTAACCAAATCATTGTTCAACGAGATTTTATCTTCCCATTCAAAATAACCACAAGAACGATTACGTCGAAGACAAAAAACAGAGAAGAAACTAAGATTGTTATTATTAAACTATAATTTAGAGAAAACTGATAATAATTTAGAGATTTTGTTAGGAATCACTAACCTTAGGCTTCAGACATTTAAAAAATCGCCTTCCAAGGTTTAGTGGAGTCGTTGAAGTGAAGTGATTTGTAAAGATGCCACAACGACACCTAATTCTGGAAGAACAGCTTCCTTGCGACATTGAAGACTGAGGAAAATAATATTGGGGTCGTGTGAGCCCTAATTCTTTGGAGACGGGAATATAATGAGTCTGTGGAGTTTTAATTTGGTGGGGTCGATGACATGGAAACTGATATGAATAAAATTAATGGGGTCAGCTGCCACACTATCAAAACGTTAGGGTTAGGGGTGATTTTTAAAACTTCATTAATGATAGGAAGGAGAATAGAAGAAAAGGATAATGGGTGGCACAAATAAACAATTAAGAGGGATATTTTTGTCCCTTTTCCCCATTCAAAATTATCAAAGTTTCTTACTCTCAAGTCGGTAACAAATATTTTGAACGGAAGAATGTTTAATACAACATAAGTCACGAAATGATAAGTTCATTTAGAACCTTTAAAGTAAACAAAATTTGAGATTAAAAACTGATTTATTATATATTGTACATTTGAAGATGGATGTCTATGTTTGAGGATAGATTTTCTTTAGTTGACCAAATAGATAACTAATATATTTTTATTCAACAAAATACATAAATTGTCACCTAACCTATGGACCAAATCCCCCTTATACATTTTTTAGGGATGATAATAATATTAACACAACAACCTTTCTAAAGTGCATCTGGTACATACCTCCTTTGACCAGGTCTATGCATGTGTAACACAAAACGGTAGAAGCGCGTGGAAAGTAGAAGTAGAATTTTTTTTACTTAAATCAACGACCAGAAATAAATACCAATGGCTATTTTTAAACAAATAAAAGGCCCTCAACCCGTTTCTTCTCAAATTGGACCCGTCTTCCTCTTCTTCTTCCTCCTTGAAAGCTCGAAAGTTGAAGAAAATTTCTTCTTCTTGACATCTTCTTATGCAGTTTTTCTGTTGCCAATATTACCATCTTATTCTACTTCTTCCTCATCTTTTTTGATATTTTATTTCTAGGATTCAATTTTAGGGTTAAGGAAAATGCATAATTTGAGAAAACTTATTATTGTAGTGAAAAAGTTATGGTTACATAGTCATTGAGTGTTGATAATCGTGGTCGTCGATTTTATGATTGTCCATTTTATCATGTAAACATCAATTGTACTTTTATGATCGATTTTATATTCCTTAATAATTTTTCTCTTCGATTTTCAGAGGGACAGTCGCTCGGAATGTAATCTCTTTGTGTGGTTTGGTTCCCCAACTCCAGTTGACTTGAAAATTGTAATTTTGGGGTTGCTTAAGAAGAAGAGGGTGTTCGATGCATTATTGAAAGAAAATAGGAATCGAAAAAATTAAAGGAGATTGTGTGTGTTAATTTTAATTGTAATTGTATTGAAGTTGATTGTGTTTGGTTGTTCTAGGGATCGCTATATAATGTAAGACAATGAATGAAGCTTTTTTGTGAATTTTGTATCCCTTTGTTAGAAATGAATGAACTTTTTTTGCAATTGTTAATGTTGTTTGGTTTGTGGTTGTTACTATATGAGCTGAAAATGTAGATAATACACTGTTTATACAATTAAATAGTGGTTGAAATGGATGCCTAAAATACAACTCAAATGCTTAAATACTGGAGTGGTACTACTAAAGAACGAATCTGCCTAGAAATTTTTAGGGTAAAATGCAGATAATACACTGCTTACACAGTTAAATATTGGCTGAAATTGCTGCTTAAAATACAGCTCAAATGCTGAAATACAAAAATGGTAACATTAAAGAGATGAATCTGCACAGAAATTTTTAATTTAAAACACATAGCATCACAGAGTAAAGGTATTCACCTAACAACAGTGTGCCTTAACAAAAATAAAGATTGACATCTTAACAACATGCCAAAATAACAACATTTAATACACCACTTAACAGAAGTTCCAAAATAACCTAATAGCAGTTCTAAAATAACTTAATAGTATTTCACAATAACAATATTCAACACACGACTACATGTAGTTGTTCTTGGATGGCGGGGATGATGAACTTGCTTGACTTAGATTGAAATGGGATGCAGTAGTTCTAGAATAGGATGCAGTAGTTCTTTCAAGTTGTCTTCTAGTAATGGTTGGTCTACCATTCTATTTTACTCTACTTGTTGGCTTGTAGTCACATTCATGAATATCTAATGAGGGCCTCTTTTCACCACCATGAGAAACTACTCTTGGTTTACCTCCACTAGATTGCCAAAACAATAAAGTATTTAGTAAAGTAGCAAGACACAAACTTAAGTTTGGAGTACTTACAAAAAAACTTGTGAACCCACTGCTTGATTGAAACAATCCAAACCCAAAACTTCTAGTTCATCTTCCACTACCTCTATTAGTCCTCTTCCTCTTCCCGGGACAGGAGTAGTTGAAGTTGACGGTGTATTACTTCCTCTACCTGTACTAGTTCTGCTTCCTCTACCAGCAGTAACAAGGGTAGAAGTAGTTTAAGCTGAAAGTGTTGGTGCGGTTGTTCCTCTTCCTCTTCCTCCATTTTTTCCTCTATAAGAAGCATTTCCAGGGGTAGAATCTGCAGGCCTTAGTTTATTGGGGAAGCTCCTTTTGCTATGTCCATAGCCACCACAGTTTGAACATATCATGTCCATACCCCTTCTTGAAAGCTTTCCAAACATAGGATGTTTAGTTTTTTCTCTTCTCCTTTGGTCTGCCTGGCATCTTTTTAATTGGTGTGGGTTCAATTAGTGGAATGGTAGATGTTGGCCACATATGCATGGTTGGCACATGCTGGATAAATGTTTAATATACCTTCAAATAAGTGGATTTGTGGTACTAGTGGGATATGTAGTTAATTGGCTCAATGTTGTTGAAGTGCATACCGACAATTAAATGAGCACAAGGGAAACCCTTAAGCATCCATGACCCGTAGGTATAAGCATGGGTTTGCATAATCACACAGTACTTTAATACCATTCTTAATGAGGTATCCTTTACCTTATCGCCATATTCACCATTCCATTCGATTATACACCTCATAGGCTGGGCCATGTTATTTTGGTACACTTTCCTATTCTCTCCATCATCGTTACTCTAATTTCCTCCAACAATGTGATGACTGTCTTATGTCTAGCAGTAAGTATCCAAGCATTAAAGGTCGAGCTACTTCATACCTTTTTCATTCAAACATATATTTTTGTCATTTATATCATATTTATTGTCACACTTGAAGTATGATCTATACCAGGTTTCCTCGTTATACCTTAAGAGGCTCTCACATATCCCATTCCTAAGAATATTCAAGCTGTCCAGGTGGAAATTCAATTTTTCCACACATGATGCTCTAGCACACCTCCAAAAGTTATTTCTTCTCTCTAATCTTTGGACCAGTTTTGTCATATATGTCTGGAACACCACCTATGTTTCAAGCAACATTTCTTATACACAACTTCAAGCAATCCCTTTAACATAAGAAGAATATATTAGTTACCAATAGAAGTTGTAACAATTCGGCCATCGTTTTGAGAATTTAAGGTCTGTCTGGCCGCATAAGGTCTTGAACAGCTTCATATTATGTGTATCGACTTGCTTTTGTGGTTGGATTTGATTACCGGATGATTTGGAGGCGGATTAGAAGAAAGAAATCTAGTTTTGGAAGCTTAAGTAGTGAGAATTTGATCGAAATTTTGACTTTTGCATAAACAACTCTAGAATGAGTTTTGGATGATCTCAATAGCGTCGTATGGTAATTTTTGACTTAGGCGTGCATCCGAATTTGGATTTAGAGGTCCGTAGGGTAATTTAAGGCATTCCGGTGAAAGTTGAAAAGGTTGAAGTTTCACCCATCGTTGACTTTTGTGGTATCGGGATCAGAATGCAATTCCAAAGTTGGAGAAGCTCCGTTATGTAATTTTATACTTGTCTACAAAGTTTGGAGTCATTCCGGATTAATTTGACATGTTTCAGCGCGAGTTTTAAAAGTTAAAAGATTTGGAAGTTCATAAGCTCGATTCATGGCGTGATTTGCATTTTCGGTATTTTTTATGTGATTTGTGACCTCGAGTGAGTCGGTGTTAGGTTATAGAACTTGTTTGTGTGTTTAGATGGGGTCCCGAGGGCCGAGGGTGTATTTCGGACGAGTTTCAGATATTTTACATGGTTTTGAACAAGCCTGGTTCTGGTGTTTTCGCACCTGCGACCATGGAGCACAGGTGTGGCTTCGCTTCTGCATGAGCCTGGCCACTTTTGTGGTCATGACGACCTAGGAGCTTTATCTCTTCTGCGGAGGCTGGCACGCAGATGCAAAGGTCGATTCTGCGGTCCAATGATCGCACCTACGGAGAAATCTCGCTCCTGCGATTTCCCTTTTCGCTTCTACGGTACCGCTGATGCGGCTGTATATCTGCATATGCGATCCCTACCCTGGTTAGCTGAGTTTGTAGATGTGGACTTTTTCTCGCAAATGCAGTCCCGCAGATGCATTTTCTTGTCCGCAGATGCGGAAGTCCTGGAAGAATCATTTAAATCGAGGGTTTGGCCATTTTCTTCATTTTTTGAGTTTTGGACTTTGATTTGAGAGCTTCTATATATTTTTATCAAATAAATCGATTGGGTAAGTGTTCTTCACCTAGTATCTAATATATTCCATGATTTTATCTTCATTACTATCATTTTATTTGTATTTTGAGTTGGGAAAATGGTTAGTTTTTGAAGAAAGTTTCCAAAATAAAAAATCATGATTTGAGGAACCAAATGGTATTGGAATTTGATAAATTTTGTATGGTTGAACTGGTATAGGTTCGATTTTGTGTAAAATTTGTCTGGTTCCGAGGTGCGGGCCCGGGGCTCAACTTTTAAATCGATTTTTGGATTTTGTTAAAGATCCGGAATAGTTTCTTATGAGTTTTATTTGTGCTTTGAAGTTATTTTGGTTAGATTTGAGCCGTCCGGAGGTCTTTTCACCCGAGAAGTTCATTTTAGAGTATCGGTTGTCTTCTTTGAGGTAAGTATCTTGCCTACCTTGTGGGGGGGGGGGATTTTTCCTTAGGATTTGAGTTGTGATTGTAGTTCATGTACGCGAGGTGACGAGTGTGTACTCGGACTTATTTGTGGAAAGTTGGCCTTTAGGGTTCTTATATTCACTATGTATAAGGTTGTTCGTGATACATTTGAGTCCCTATTTGCTGGTTTCACTTCTACGTGCCTTAATTAGAATTAATTGCTTTAGGATTCACTCTTATTGCTTATTTGACTCTTATTTGACTTAACTGAAGATTTTGCCTCTACTATCGTCATGTTATTTTTTCATAATTACTTTAATTGAAATTATTATTATCTCATCCTATAATTGTTTAGTCTTAATTGAAATTATGATTATTTTTTGTTGCTTACCATTATTTGAATTGTTGAATATCCTTCAAAAGTGCTCAACCTTAAAAGGAGTTTAGATAACCTATATCTTAGTTGACTTGCCTTTATTTGGAACTATTTGATTTGTGTTGGCTTTCTTATTGTTGACTTGTACATCGTGGGATCGTTGCTACATTTTAGTTTTCCCTTGTCGAACTGTTCCCTTTATGTCTAGCATTCTTTACTGTGATTATTCTTTGTGAACTGGTTCTACCATTTCTTTGTGATTTAAAGTTTCTTGAGTTGATTTACTCGCCGTACTTTGTATTATTTCATTTTTTTGTTGTACTTGTTGTGGTGATGTACGAGGTTTCTGCCATGCTGTAACTATTATCTCTGTTGTTTGCGCTGCATATTTACGTTTGGGACTACATAATGGTATCCCGGTAGATCCCCCTGTTCTGCATATTTACTTTGGGACTACGGAATGGTGTTTCGGTAGACCCCCCTGCACATTTATGTTTGGGATTAAGGGACAGTATCCCTGTGGATCCCTTTATTCTGCCTATTTACTTTGGGACTATGGAACGGTATTCCGGTAGATCCCCTGCACATTTACGTTTTGGACTATGAGACGATATCATGGAAGATCCCTTATTGTTATCACTGTGTCTGAGATGTTGTCTTTCATTGATGCCATAATTGTGTAGACATTCTACATGTTGTCTATTCTTTCCTTATGTTTACTAGCTAGTATGAACTATGTTTGGACACTTGCATAAGCATACACGTGGCTAAGCACCCTTATCGGATATGAGGTTTCTTGATATTATTGAGTATAGATGCACACCCTTGTTTACTTGTCTTCCATGTGAGAATGGCTCTATTTGGCACGTGATTTGTTAGTATAACTATGAGGTGTGATGAGGGCATAGGATGCCAAGTGTTAGGGTTCAGGTATTGAGACCTGTATTGTATGATTATGAGATGAGGTGTCACAAGGTGACTTATATTCGAAGGAAATTTATTTGAAAAGATTATATTCGAAAGGTATTTATTTTGAAAGAACTATTTTTGAAAAATATTTATTTGAAGGAAATATATTTCGAAATATTTTTTTCACTTGAAGGATTTGACTAATTGATTGAAGTTTGCTGGCTAAGACCTGATGTGGAAACTGTCGAAGTTGCTGAGTTATTACTTGTCTTTACTGTAATTATGATTTCGGATTTGGGTTGTATCTCCATTCACGTTTCCGTGTCCTATTATGGTATCCCGTTGTTACTTGTTGTCTCTTTCCTTATTGCAAATTTATGTATTACCAGCTATATCGCATGGTCTTTATATAAATATCATGTTCTGTTGTTTCTATACTTATACTTGTTCAGTTTATTAGACCAGTCAGCCTCTTGACTGTTGCTCGTCACTACTCCACCGAGGTTAGTCTTGATACTTACTGGGTACTGTCGTGGTGTGCTCATACTACTCGTCCGTACATTTTTTTTTGTACAAACCCAGGTATTGGTCATTAGTAGCTGTGCGAATTCTTGCCGAGGAGATTTACGGTAAACCTGATACTGCGTTCGCAGGCTTCGGACTCACCTTTCTATTTTGTATTCACAATGTTGTATTTATTTCCAAATAATTGTATTTAGAAGTTGTAGCGAACTCTGTAGAGCTTATGGCTTGTACTACCAATTTTAGAAAATTATAAATACTATAAAGATTTATATATTGAGAATGTTACACTTTCTTTATTATTGTAGATAATCAGTAAATATTAGGCTTACCTAGTCTCTAAGACTAGGTGCCATCACGAAACCCAACAGAGGGAAAATTGGATCATGACAGAAACATAAATAAGAAAAATTGAATATTGACAACAATGAAATGACCTTTTGCATATGAGACATGATAGTGAGATCCTTTCCATCTTGAAGCTCTAAGTCATGAGTCACACGTTTCACAAACTATGTCCAAGTGAAGTTGTTCTCACACTCTACAATGGCCCAAGCAATAGGGAACATTTGATTGATGCCATCCTTTGATACTACTACAAGCAGTCGAACCTTACAAATGCCTTTCAAAAAGAATCCATCAAGGACAATTATCCTTCGACAACCTTTGGACCATCCTTTTTTCATAGCATAGAAGCACACATAAAATGAATCTAAGACAAGCTTGCCTTTACCTTGATAATCTACCTTCACAACACAAGTTGTACCTGGATTTGTCTGTAATAGAATATCTCTATAATCATAGAGTCTCTTGAACTCAGCATGCACATCACCTATTATCTCCTTTATAATTTTGCTCTAGCTCTATGGACAGTAGACCTACTAACATACATATCCAGTTCATCTTTAATGAGTTTATTCAGCTCCCAAACTTTCATATTTGTTTGAGATGCATTCTTATCCCTGTAATTTTATGCAAGGTATCCAGAGTTCTAAAGAAATACGGAATAAAGCAATAAGATAAAAGGGAAGATCGGGACTGCGGACGTCATGCAGCTACCTTGATACTCCCGGGAATATGCTGCTCAACAGAGAAAAATCCTCACTCAACCTCGGATGCACCTGGATCTGCACGCAAGGTGCAGGGAGCCAGTGAGTAATAAACATAAATAAAGGCTGAGATTAAGAAATCCTGAATAGGCACAATGTAAGCTATAAATGCATCAATTTTAACCAGATAATATAAAGTCAGTAAACCAAGGAAAACAATTATGGAAATGCTGCAACAGATAAGTAAATCATGACAACCAAAGAAGAAATGCAACACATAGTACGGTACTCTCTAGTACCCGCTGCAGCATACAGCCCGCTCCATTTATTTATCGTCGACGACGCTCACTGGGGGTGTCCAGACTGCGAGAGGGGCCCCTTACGGCCCAAGCGCAATATCAAGTCATCTCGTGTCATCAACTAGGCCCTAGCCTCATATCAATATCAATATAATACTACTGCGGCACGTAGCCCGATCCCATACTCAGTCCAGAATCACATAAGCCTATCGGGCAATAGTAAAATAACAGTTCTCAGCCCAAAACATTGTTAGAAATGTCATTTAAGTATCAAATTTGGGTAAAAGTGGCTGAGTTTGAAAAAATAGTATTAAACAATAGGACTGAGTTCAAATGATATGCCCAAGTAGTGGAGAAACAGTGATAGCAGTCCTCGAAGGGTTCAAATAGTTGGCACGAAGCCCAATTATGACAATTTAGTCCAAATAATAATTATACCAAGTAAACTTCAATCAATTAAGTAGTAATTTCATCAATTGGGACGGACCAAGTCACAATCTCCAACGGTGCTCTACTCCACGCTCGTTACCCGGCGTGCAAGTCACCTCAATATAGCACTACGATGTGCAAAATTCGGGGTTTCAAACCCTCGAAACATCATTTACATCTATTACTCACCTCAAGCCGGCCAAACTCTAGCTTGCTATGCCTTTGCCTCTCAAATCGGCCTCCTCGCACATCGAATCTGACCAAAACCACAACAAATACATCACAATATGCTAAAGGAACAATACCCAATCGAAAATAATCGAAAAGCATAAAAAATCCTGAAATTAATAAAACTCGAGCCCCGGGCCCACTTCTTAAACTCAAAAATTCTTATACCAATGGGTTCCTTATCTCGCTACGAGTCTATACATATAAAGAACACCAAAATCGGAGTCCAAATGACCCCTCAAATACCAATTTGAAATATCAAAACTCAAGCCCTAGTTCTTCCCCTTTTTTGCTAAGTTTCCATGGATTTCAAGTTTAATTTCACATAATAATGATTTTTTTAGTTCATAAGACTCACCTCCAATCAATCCCAGTCAAAACCCTATTCAATTCCTCCCAAGAAGCTCCCACAATGCTCAACAATGGTGGAAAATAACTTAACCTCGCGGACCAAAATGTTTTAAAACCCTTCTGCCTAGCTCCGATTTTCCTTTATGCGATCGCAACACCAGGCTTTGCGATTGCAATGCACAAATTTTCCAACTCAAAATTTAACACTACGCAATCGCGACAGTACTTCTGCGATCGCGTAGAACAAAAGATATACTCCCAAAATTCCCTCTATGCGATCGCACTAACACACCTGCGATCACAATGCACAAGTTACTTACCTTATGCGATCGCAGTCTTCCCCTCGCGATCACGATGACCAATTTTCCACTCCAATGTCAGATCGACCTCACATTATGCGATCGCAAACTTCCATCCGCGATCGCATTGAACAATGAAACAACCCCTAAAAATCCTTCTATGCGATCGTAAAGCCCCTCCCTGCGATCGCATAGAGAAAAAACTTGTAGCACTAACCTGCAATTTTCTGCAACATCCTAAGTCCCAAAAACCTTCCGTTAGCCATCCGAAATCACCCCCAGACCCCCGGGACCTCAACCAAAAGCATCAACGCATCCTAAAACATCATTCAAACTTGTTCCAAACATCAAAACACCTCAAACAATACCAAAACCATCAAATTACATCGGATTCAAGCCTAAGTTCTTTTAAAACTTCCGAAACACATATTTGATCAAAAACCCAACCAAAACACCTCTGAATGACCTGAAATTTTGCACACACATCCCAAATCACATGATGAAGCTACATCAACTCTCGAAATTCCATTCCGACCCTCAGATCAAAATCTCACCTACCGACCAGAATTGGCTAAAATACTAATTTTGCCAGTTCAAGCCTAATTCTACATCGGACCTCCAAAACCCCTTCCGATCACACTCCTAAGTCACAAATCATCCCCCGAAGCTAACCGAATCACCGAAAATCACATCCGATCCCTCTAACTCATAAGTCAACATCCGGTTGACTTTTTCCAAACTAAGCCTTCCTTAAAGAGACTAAGTATCTCATTTCCTACTAAAACCACTCCAAACCAACTCGATCACACAAGACACTGATAGTGAAGCATAAAGAAGAAGAAAATAGGGGAAACAGAGCGGAGACTCATGAGACAACGGGTCGGGTCGTCACATCGCACTATCTTTATTTTCCTATTTATACGTTCTCTTCCCTACTAAGAAATTTTAATTAGCTTTTTACTTAATTTTTTGGCCGATACAACTTTTAATTAGTCTAAAAAGTAATACATAAGTTCTTTTATTTTTTCTGTCATGACCCAATTTCCAAACCCGGTTGTGATGGCGCCTCTCGTGAAGACAATGCCAGCCAACTAACCCAAATCGTCTCTTTAACAATCATTAAACATAATGAATAGAAAATACAACTTAATGGCATTAACAACTGTTAATTACAACCCAACACAACTCGACCGAGGTGTCACAAGTCACGAGAATCTAAAGAAGACTGAACACAACTACAGGGCCAATAATAATATACAAAGTAAAACTTTTGGAATCAAAGGACAAAGTACGGTGCCGCGAACGCCGGCAGTCACCTTGCTCAGCTATAATGGTATACCTTCAATCAGCTAATAACTCGCTACCGAGTGAACAAATACCTGCAACTGCATGCGAGGTGCAGGGAGTAAAGTGAGTACTCCAACTCAGTGAGTAATAAGAGTAAATAATGACTGAGTAGTAAGAAATCACGTAAAGTACTCCATCATGCTATACAGAACAGTGCAACCCTTTGAGAAAATAGTAAAATTGTGAAATCCTTTAGAAAACACCTGGGCTCAGTTAAAAGCTCTTTTGAAAATATATTTTTCAACAGATAAGCAACTGAATGCGAAACAGATAGTGCAAGTCAGCACATAAGTCAGCCCATCGGGCACAACACTCCATCAACAAATAACACCAGGGTATCAGGTAAACAGTGCAAGAAGTAGCATGGATGCCAATGAAATGAGAGTGCTGAATGTCATGACACATAATACAACCAGGAACCAATGCATGAGTGCAATGCAATGCATATGATGGTACATTCCAGTACCCACTGCGGCGTGCAGCCCGAGCCAACCATATGTTTGTCGTCGACGACGCTCACTAGGGGTGTGTACAGACTCCGGAGGGGCTCCTACATCCCAAGCGCAATAATCAAGTCATCTCGTGGCATCAACCAGGCCCTCGGCCTCAATATCAATACAGTACCACTGAAGCGTGCAGCCCGAGCCAACCATCAATACAGTACTGTTGCGGCGCGTAGCCCGAGCCAACCATATATCCAGAATTCACTATAACACTGTTGCGGCGTGCACCCAGATCCATGCTTAGTCCAGAAATGCACATAAGCCACTTGAGCAATATTAAAATAACAGTTCTCAGCTCAAAACGTTAATAAAATGTTGTTTAAGTTTTCAAATCTTAGAAAAATGGCTGAGTTTGCAAATCAGTATTAAAACGCTGGACCGGGATCAAATAGTATTTAAAATAATGCGAAAACAGTGATATCAATCACTGAAGGATTCACATAGTTGGCACGAAGCCCTAACATGGCAATCAGTCCAAATCATGATGATAACAAGTAGTTTCAGCCAAATACGTAGTAATTTCATCAATCGAGACGGATCAAGTCACAATCCCCAATGGTGATCTACCCCACGCTCGCTATCCAGTGGGCAAGTCACCTCGATACAACACTATGATGTGCAAATCATTGGTTTCAAACCCTCGGGATATCATTTACAAGTATTACCCACCTCGAACCGGTGAAATCTCTCACTCGCGACACCTTTTCCCCTCAAATCAGCCTCCACGTATGTCGTATCTAACAAAAAACAGAGCGAATACATCACAATATGCTAAGGGAACAATACCCAATCGAAAACAATCGAGAAATAGCAAAAATCTCGAAACTAGCAAAACCCGAGCCCCGGTCCCACTTCTCAAAATACAGAAAATTTTACATCAATACGATCCTTATCTTGCCACGATTCTATACATATCAAATTCACAAAAATCGGAGTCCATTTGACCCCTCAAATCACTAGTTTAAACTCTTTTAAATTTCAAGCCCTAACCTCCATTTTTAACTTTTATTTTCTTGGATTTTCAGTGTTAACCCATGTTTTTACACCATAATAACATAATCTAGGTCCAAGAATCCATACCTGATGAAAGCCCTCGAAACCCTCTTAAAAAATCGCCCAAAACCTCCTTAGTCCGAAGTCCAAAATGTTTGTTTCCTTAAAAAAATTCGCGAAGAAGACTTAATATGTTCTGCCCAGTCGTTTTCGCTTTTGCGGCACAAAAACCGCTTCTGCGGTTACCGCTTTTGCAGAAAATATTCCGCTTCTGCGAAAGTCACTTAAGCCGCCAGGTCCGCTTCTGCTGTCCAAAACCGCATCTGCCGCTTTTGCGGACAGCCTTCCGCTCTTGCGAAAAATGCCAAGCCTTCAAGGACCGCTTCTACGACCCCTTCCACCGCATCTGCGAAACCGCTTCTGCGGTCCCTTTTCCGCAGATGCAAAAATACCAGGTATCATAACCATCAGCAATCACACAAGTCCAAAATTCACCCTGTTGGCCATCCGAAACCACCCCGAGGCCCCCGGGACCTCAACCAAAAACATAGATATGTCTTAATACATTATCCAAACTTGTTCCAATCATCAAAATACGTCAAACAACACCAAAATCATCAATTCACCACGGATTCAAGCCTAAGTTTCATCAAAACTTCCGAAAAACAAATTCGATCAAAAATCCAACCAAATGACGTACGAATGACTTGAAATTTTGCACACACATCACAAATCACATATCGAAGCTACAATAACTCTCGGAATTCTATTCCGACCCTCGGATCAAAATCTCACCTATCAACCGGAATTCGCCAAAATAGTAACTTCGCTAATTCAAGCTTAATTCTACAACGGACCTCCAAATTCAATTCCAATTATGCTCCTAAGTCACAAATCATTCCCCGAAGCTAATAAATCACCGGAAATCACATCCGAGTCCTATAACTCATAAGTCAACGTTCGGTTGACTTTTCCAACTTAAGCCTTCCTTAAAGAGACTAAGTGTCTCATTTCTTATAAAAACTAATCTAAATCAACTCTAACACACCACATACCGATACCGAAATGTGAAGAAGCATAAAATAGGGAAAACGGAGCAACAACACATATGACGACGGGTCGGGTCGTCACAGTTTCAAATCTATTAAATTTTTTTATAATTATTTTATATTACGTGCAATTAAATTTTCTTTGTATTTTAGTTTAAAGATAAAAATTTAGCTTTTAATTTTCATTAGTCCTATATGAGATATTTATTTAATATATTAAAATTTTTAATTTGGTATCAAATTTTTATTTTTCATTATCTAGCATAACTTAAATTTTTGTGATCATCTTCATATTTTGAGCGTTCTCATCATAACTTTAAGAACTTTCTAATCTCAAGTTCAAATTGTCTTTTCCTCAGTTTTTCTTACTTTTTCTATAATGCTATCTAATATGTAATATTATCATGTTTTCATATACTTTTTTATTAACTTTACACTTTATTTAATATTCCTATCAAATACTATTTTTAATATAATATAAATATAATGTAATTATTTAATATTAAATTAAATATTTATTTTATACTATTGTTTAAAATTTTTAATTATTTAAATTTATCAATAATATTTTTAAGTATTGTATACTTGCTTTATTTATTTTATAAAGTAATTCTTAGTATAAATATTATCCCATTATTTATAATTTATTTTTATTATTTAATATTTTTAATTATTTTCATCTATTCGACTTTAGTGATGTGGCCTTATTCACATGCATGTCATTTATTTTAATACTTATTTTTTTACCCATTATGTACTTTCGAGTCCTTAAAACCTCATTTAGGATTATTTCAATTTGCGTGCACAGTCCGAATGCGTAGCGATAAAGCTTAAATATGAATTTTGTGAGAAAAATGCTAAATTTTGATATTAAATTAAATAAATTTGACCTCGGTTAATATTTTGGGTAAACGGACCCGGACCCATGATTGGATGATCCCGGAGGATCCGTAGGAAAATATAGGACTTGGGCGTATGCCCGAAATCAAATTCCGAGGTCCCAAGCCCGAGAAATAAATTTTTGTGTGAAATTGTTTTCTGGAAATAATTAAGAAAATTGGAAATAAAATTTGATTAAAAGACTATGGTATCGGGCCCGTATTTTGGTTCCAATGCCCGGTACAAGTCTTATATATGGTTTAAGTGCTTTCTGCAAAGTTTGGTTGAAAACGGACGTCGTTTGACGTGTTTTGGACTTAAAATGGGAATTTAATGTTTTATGAAAATTTGGAAGGGATCATGAATTTTGAGGTTTAATTCGATGTTTATGATGTTATTTTGGCGATTTGATCGCACGGATAAGTCCGTAGGATATTTTTGAGGTTGTGTGCATATTTGATTTGGAGCCCCGAGGGCTCGGGTGAGTTTTTGATAGGTGTCGGATTGCATTTTTAAATTTTGGAAAATCTGGTATGAACAGGCCTGCAGGCTTCGCATGCGAACTAGCAAATGTGAACTCGCAAATGCGAAGGCTGGATCGCAAATGAGAAACTAGCCCAAGCCTGCTTGGCTCGCAAATGCGAAGCACTCCTTCGCAAATGCGAAGGTTGAACTTCCGCAAATGCGAAGTACTTCTTTTTGGCCTGAGTTCGCAAATGCGAACTATTGTTCGCAATTCCCATAATTGGTCGGGGTTCGCAATTGCATTGCGAACCCCAGTTCGCAATTCTCATATCCGCAACCAGCATTTTCCATACTTAGTCGTATTTTGGACCATTTTTCACCCCGCTTTCAAAACACAACTCCTTAGGCGATTTCTCAATAACAAGACTTATTCCAAATCATTTGTCAGTCGATTTTTACTTAATTCTTTCAATAGTTAACATTATTTAACATGTTTTAAACTTAAAATCAATGATTTTCATGGGTGAAATTGGGGGTATTTGGTAGAATCTAGGTATTTTTCTAAAATTAGTGATTTGGACCTCAATTTGAGGCCCGATTTCAAAACAAATCATATATTTGGATTCTTGGGGGAATGGGTAACCAGGTTTTGGTATTAACCTCGGGCTTTGACCATGTGGGCCCAAGGCCGAATTTGGAATTTTTGGGCAAAACTTTGAGAAATTCATTTTATGCATTCAAACTGATTCATTTAATTTTTTTAAAGTAATTAAGTGTCTTGTGATTAGATTCGAGCGTATTGGAGGTGGAATCACGGGGTAAAGCTATAGTTGAGGCTTGAGTTGAGTTCAAAGCATCGAGGTAACTATTTGGTCTAACCTTAACTTGAGGGAATATGAGTTGGGTCTTATTTGCAACTTGCTAATTATCGAGTATGATGTATAGGCATGGTGACGATTATCTATACATTAGTGTCTATCATGATCGTGAGTCCTCATCTTGTGAATAGTTTGGATTCGGTTATACCTTACATACTTAATTGATGACTTCTATATGTTGTAAAGAGTATGTGAAAGGAATTGTGATCTTTAAACTTCGTGGAGCATTGGCTCGAGTTGAAATACAAATTGTGAAGGTATATGAAATGAGTAAATCTTTGGAGCGTTGGCTCGAGTGATAATGTGAACTATGAGATGAAAGTGAATGAAAGAGAAAGATTTATTGGTTTATTTCCTTACTGGGACGTTTTGTTGTTTTGTTGATTTTCTCCCTTGCCAGCATATGGAAACTTATTGATATTGTTCTCTTGCCGGGATTTAATTGTTTAATTGTGTTCCCTTGCCGGGATTTCCATTATTATTCTGTTTATTCCCTTGCCCCTTATTTGTGATTGTTGTTTGGGTGAGGAAGAGTGTTAAAGCACAAAGGGTGATGCCGTGCATTGTTTGATTATTGTGAGGAAAGAGAGTAAAGCACGAAGGGTGATGTCGTGCCACACATTGTACCATTCCGTGCCGATCCTATTGATTGTATGCGGGGAAAGAGAGTAAAAGCACAAAGGGTGACGCCGTGTACATTTTATTATATCATT
Source organism: Nicotiana glauca (assembly GCA_026770625.1). Taxonomy (NCBI): domain Eukaryota; kingdom Viridiplantae; phylum Streptophyta; class Magnoliopsida; order Solanales; family Solanaceae; genus Nicotiana; species Nicotiana glauca. The sequence goes on from MU777740.1 coordinate 21,564, forward strand.
GCTTGGTGAGGATGAGAGTAAAAGCACAAAGGGTGATGCCGTGGACTTATTGTCGTTTGTTATGTTTTCTTATTGTTATCAGTTCAAGTGCATTAATTGTCTTATTCCACTATTACTGTGATTCCTTGTGTTGACATTCCCCTTTGTTGTGTTACTTGTTATTATTGAATCAAGGTATCCTCGTGCAATGTTAGGTCTCGAAATTATGCCATAATTTCTACATGTTTATGTGACTTAATTGCTACTTGACATTCGACATAGTAAATACTAAATTTCCTAATTTTCTCCTTAAAGCCCATAATCAATTGCTACTTGTCATTATTTGTTTTTCTCAGTGAATCATAATTATTGTGTACTTGTTGTCTTATGAATTCGTATTAATTGTTGCGTTTATTAGAGTAAATTTCATTTGGAAGAATTGTGGATATACTGATATGTGAGCCGGTGGTACGCCTACCACGAAAACACATGGGAAATGGGATCGTGTTGCACGCCTGCAACGAGATGTGAACAGACAGTGAAATATGTTTTTATTCTCATTATCCGTGTTAGAGATAATTTATTGATGTTCCTTATTATTCTCTTGAATTTCTGTATTATCTTTTATCCCCGAAGCATGTTCCCTTCCCATTTAAAATGGTTATTCTTGTTATTTTCCTGCTGTAGATATATATATATTTAACTTTACAGATTGATGTGGTAGTCCTGTCTAGCCTCGTCACAACTTCGCCGGGGTTAGGCTAGGCACTTACCAGCACATGGGGTCGGTTGTGCCGATACTACACTTTGTGCTATTTTGCACAGATCCAGGTACCAGATAACAGTAGTAGCTCGGGAGCAACCTTCAGCCCTCTGAGACACTGAGGTAGCCTTGCAAGCGTCCACATGCCCGGTGTCTCCTCTGTACTTATATATGTTCTGTTATCTCTTGTATTCGAGACAGACAATATTACTCTCTTTCAAACAGTTGTATGTAGTAAATCTTAGTAGTGTGACACCAGTTCTGGATAGAGGCATATGTGGATATTTTTTATTATCTTGGTTTATTTTGTTTAAGTCTTCCGCTAAATTACGAATTCTGTTTTTGTTTTATTATTTATTTCCTGCTAAATTAATTGATAAAAATGGATCTAAAACAAAAGTACTTATGGATTCTAAATGTGTAGCTTGCCTAGCTTCTACGATTAGGCGCCATCACGACCCCCGAGGGTGGAAAATTCAGGTCGTGACAAGTTGGTATCGGAGCTCTAGGTTGCATAGGTCTCACAACTCACTGACAAGCTTAGTAGTGTCTGAGGGATTGGTACGGAAACGTCTGTATTTATCCCCAGGGGCTACAGAGTTAGGAAAAAGTTTCACTTATATTCTTTCATGTCGTGCGATTTTGTTCTCTCAATGCTAAATTAAAACCTCTACTCTTGTCCTTTCGCGAATGGCGAGGTCATGTACCTCTTCTTCAGCTGAGCAGCAGCACGGATCAATGATAGATCAACTTCATCTTCGGAGGCCTTGAGGAGGTAAAAGTATTAGGGGTGGAGGTAGAGATGCTAGAGGTGGAGGTAAAGGTAAAGGTAGTAGAGGTGGAGGTAGAGATGCTAAAGGTGGAGGTAAAGGTATTAGAGGTGGAGGTGCATGTGCATGTATTGTTCTGGTATGTGGTAGAGAAGCTTCAATTTTGTTCTGCATCGTATCTGGTCATGCCTAGTGATTCTTTGAATGCCTTGTTTATGTGTCTACGTTGGTAGGTGATTCTATTGTGGTGGATTGCGTCAATTGATCACGTATAGTAGTTATTGGCAGTTTTGAGAATCGTGTAGATTTGCTTCTTCTAGACATGGTTGGTTTGATGTTATATTGGAGATGGACTGGTTATCACCTTACCACGCTACCTTGGACTACCATCCCAAGACTGTGACCTTAGCTTTGCCGGGTATGCCTAGTTTAGAGTGGAGAGGTAATCTAGGTCATTCTACCCACAGTGTTATCTCGTACGTGAAGGCTCGGTGCATGGTTGGGAAGGGGTGTTTGGCCTATTTGGCTTATGTTCGCGATTCCAGTGTTGAGGTCCCTTCTATTGATTTTGTACCCATTGTCCGAGAGTTTCTGATGTTTTCCCTTCAGACCTGCCAGGTATGCCACCCGGCATGGACATTGATTTGGCTCTGGGCACTCAGCCCATTTATATCCCGCCATATCGTATGGACCCGCTGAAGTTGAAAGACTTAAAAGAACAATTGTAGGATTTGCTTGAGAAGGGTTTCATTAGACCCAGTGTGTCTCCTTGGGGTGCGCCGGTGTTATTTGTCAAGAAGAAGGATGGGTCAATGAGGATATTTATTAATTACCGGCAATTGAACAAGGTAACGGTCAAGAATAAGTATCCACTGCCGAGGATTGATGATTTGTTCGACCAGCATCAGGGTGCCAGGGTATTATACAAGATTGACTTGAGATCTGGTTACCATCAGTTGAGGATTAGGGCATCTGATATCCCTAAGAATATAGCTTTCCGCACTCGGTATGGGCATTGTGAGTTCTTGGTTATGTCATTCGGGTTGACGAATGCCCCAGCAACTTTCATGGACTTGATGAACCGAGTGTTCAGGCCTTATTTGGATTCATTCTTGATAGTGTTCATTGATGATATATTGATATACTACCGCAGCCAGGAGGAGCACGAGCAACACCTTAGAGTGGTTCTTCAGACTCTGAGGGATAGTCAGTTATACGCTAAAGTTCTCGAAGTGTGAATTATGGTTGGGTTCAGTTGCATTTATGGGCCATGTTGTATCAGCAGAGGGTATTCAGGTGGACCCAAAGAAGATTGAGGCAGTCAAGAACTGGCCTAGACCAACATCAGCTACAGAGATTCGGAGTTTCTTAGGGTTGGCAGGATACTATCGACGATTTGTTGAGGGATTTTCATCTATTGCAGCCCTGATGACCAGATTGACCAGAAGGGTGCCCAGTTCAGATGGTCGGATGAGTGTGAGATGGGCTTTCAGAAGCTCAAAATAGCTCTGACTACGGAGCGGTGTTGGTTTTGCCCACAGGTTCAGGGCCCTATACAATTTATTGTGATGCTTCCCGTATTGGGCTTGGAGCAATGTTGATGTAAGATGGCAAGGTCATTGCCTATGCTTCGAGGCAGTTGAAGATTCATGAGAAGAACTATCCAGTGCATGATCTAGAGTTGGCAGCCATAGTTCACGCATTGAAGATTTGGAGGCATTATCTGTATGGTGTGGCGTGTTAGGTGTTCACTGACCACGAGAGTCTTCAGTACTTGTTCAAGAAAAAGGAGTTGAATTTGAGGCAAATGAGGTGTTGGAGTTGTTGAAGGACTACGATGTCACCATTTTATATCATCCGGGGAAGGCCAATGTAGTGGCTGATGCCTTGAGTAGGAAGTCAGCCAGCATGGTCAGTCTTGCTTATATTCCGGTCAATTAGAGGCCGCTTGCTTTGGATGTTCAAGCCTTGGACAATTAGTTTGTGAGACTGGTGTGAGCACGTGATTTTTGCCCTAAGCGAATTATTCCCAAAATTCAAACAAAATGATTTTTCTTTATTTTTACAATTTTATGAATTTTGTGTTATTTGCTGTTAATTGTTTGCATTTTCTTTGTGCATTTTAATTCATATGAAAATATAAAAAATATACTTGACATTTGCATTTTAGGTTTTAATTTCATATTTTAGGATTAATTAGTAGTTCAGTTGTTTTTAAAATAAGGTATAAGGAAAATAACAAAAATAGTCTATTTTGCATTTTTAATTGTTAATTGTTAAATTTGTCATGAAATAAATTTTTTTTCCAAACAATTTTAGGAATTAGTTGGTTTAACTTTGAAAATGTATTTGGTTTTTAATTTGTCATTTTAATAAAATCAGAAAAATAAAAATACAAATAAAAAAATTAAAAGAAATAAAAGAAAATCAATTAAAAAGAAAGAGTGGTCTTAATAAGGTGTCACAATTGGGCCAAAATTGCTTGTAACCCAAATGAAATCTGATCCAAACCCACCCCAATCCGACCCAAAAAACCCCAAATCCGGCGTGCCCTTTTCCTTAACCAAACGATGTCGTTTGGCGTCCACAAATTTGGACCACTCACCTTCCAAATCCAACGGCCCATAATGGTTATTAGGTTTTAATATAATTGTCTAAAAATTTCATTAACCCTAAAAGACATCCCCTTTCTTCCTCGTACAATCTCTGTAACTCCGCCGCCGCCGCCGCCGCCGCCGCCGACAAACACCACCATCGCTGTTCACTTCCAAAATTACACCCATGATTCCCCTCTTCCTCCTTTGTCTGAATCCATAATCCATTTCTCCCAAATCCCATCCCAGGCCTTCGAATCTTAAATCTAAATTCTTCGGCCAAAACGTTACTTATCCCAAATCGATCCAAATTAACACCACTAGACCGCCTGATCCTCCTCTACCCAACCCCCATAACCGCATCCCTCGAATCTTGTCGGACTTGCTCAAATCTTCATTTAAGTTTTTTCGGCCAAAACCCATATTGCCCCAAAAATGTTCAAATTGATACCATAGGGTCGTTAGGCTTCCCTCATGAGGAATTTGTCATCAGTAGGGCTCAAACATCACCGAAAATGGTCATACTGTAAGTTCGAGAGTTGGCCGGATTTGCTTCTGTTTAGTAAGTTTCTTCTAATTGTTGTTTAATTTTGTCTTCATGATTGATGCATGTTTTCACTTAGGAACATACGCTGATCTCTGCGTTCATCTCTTCTTTTAAGTTTCGTGCCTTTTCTTTTCTTTAGTCGTCTATGCTAATTAGGGTAAAGTCTGTATTAATTCATGTGTCTTAAATTGTTTAGCTTAGTTTAGTCGGGTAAAATAGTAAACAATTTTTCTGATTCATTTTAGTTTGAACTCTTAGGATCTATTCATAATAATCCTGTTATGATTAAGTTTGTGCTTCATGATTACAAGCATTTCTTTTACTTGTGTTAGTGTGTTCTTCAGTAGCTAGTTTCATTGGTTAAATTCTAGTTATTAGTTAAACATTAGATTAGCTTTCTTATGGAGTGTTCACTGATTTGATAGAATGATCTTAGCATAGTTGGTTCATTGTGATTACTAAAAAGTCTTATTAGTTTAGGTGAAGTAGTTATAGCTGTCTTGGTTGATAATTAACTATTAGTTTAGTCAAAGGGTTGGGTGATAATTGTAGTTCTAGCTCAATCCCAGGGGTATTTAGGACTTAGGGCTGGGCAGAAATGCTGTAGATTATACCTGAAGTTCCTAGAACCTTCTAGATAAGGGTAAAATTAGAAATTCAGAAAAATAAATGTACTTACTTGAAGCACAAGTCGGTAAACAAAGGTGGAAAAGTTTAAAACTGAAAACAAAAGAGGGATTGAAATGAAAAGAAAAAAAATCTGAGCTGCACTTCATTGTTGCCTATAAAAGGCATCACAAATGCCTTGATTAAGGAGTTTTTTCAGCCATAAAATTCCCCCCAAAAGCTCTCTGAGCTTTCAGGTCCAGAATTTGAAATTCAAGTTTCAAAAACCAAAAACAATAGAAAATCTAATAGAAAAACCAAAAACAGTTACTACTCCATTGGGATTTTCAGTCTAATTTCAAGTTTTCCTAGTTTAAAGGCTGGTGTTTGCGGTTTGAGAGACATAGGAATGGATTTCGAATGGTTTTAGGTCCAATTAAGCTTTATTTTGATTGAGTTTGAGATTTACTGAAGGTGCTGAGTGCCTCCTGGGTAGTTGTCAAGGTCATTTGGTCTGTTTGGAATTGATTCAAGTTGATCTATTATTTTCGGCTGGTTTCAAACTATTTTCTGGGATGTGTTTCAATTTCCTGGGCTGTGTATTGTTGCCGTTTGATCATCCCCTGATCTATTGTTGCATTGCTGTGGCTGACTTTTTCTTCTTCTACTTATATTTCGATCTCCAGATACACGACTCAGCTTATTTGATGTATCATCTCTTGTCAACAACATGAAATAAAAGCTGAAGTTAATTTTCCATGCTGGATCTGCTATTATGTCTAAATGGTTCTGTTGTGACCGTGTGACTGAATATTGTAATATGTGCTTTAATTGATTAATTAGTTTAATTACATATGGACTGTAATTAGGACTTTTAAAGGGACTTAGACTTTTACCTTGGATTTTTAGTTTATAGTAGCTGTTGAGAGCTATAATTGTGTATAAATGAATCATGTGAGTCAACGAGCTGTAGTATTATTATAGGGTAAGTACCAGTCATGATATGGACTATGTTAATAGATCTGGCAAGTTAATTCAAGCATATTTTAGTCGTATGAGCTTTGTTTTATTTCATTAGTGTCATCTCAGTTTAACATGAAATTCAATATGAGTATTAGTCAAGTGCAAATCTGATTAGGTGTTATATTATAACTTTGTTAATTCATCAGCACATTCGTGTAGTAGTAATAGCCATCATTAAACTAATGAATGTTAATTGAGATGTGTTTGTGATAGCCTCCACCTAGTTTGATGTCTGTATATTCCAGTATGTCAAAACATGATAAAGGTCAAAAGACCTGGGGTTTGAATTTTGGTAGCTTCACGTTCAACAACCAGAGCATGATTGGTATTGCCTTTAGGCTCATTATGAGCCCATGCCTGTTTACTTTCAAAAATTTTGGCCAAATTATGGGCCGACCTTTCAGAGGCCCAACGCGGGCATATACTCGGATTTCACAAGCTGGTGGCTTACCATCTTGGGCCATAGTTGCAAGGCCCAGCGTTGCTATAAGTCCCAATTCTTTAAATTATATTAAGTATATGGGGTATTAATTCACAAATGTAAATTTGGATTTCAAATTAAGTGGCGAGTTCAAATTAAATGGGTCCTCCCTTTTGTTTGAATTCACACTTGTGTTTGGGGCTTGAATTTATACATGTCCGCTAATTAGCCCCTTTAGAGACAAAAATAAATAGCAAACCGTAGTTACATTAGGAGTGGCCTTAAAATAAAAATAAGACGAGCCTCACCGAACAAAACATATATTATGGGGCCCTCAATAAATGCTTAATTAAAACTCTTATAATTCGGGACGTGCCATTTAGCGAATTTTCATGGCCTCCCGCAAAGTTAATAACGCGTTAGTTATTTTACGCGCGTTTTTAATAATTTTACCTTCTTAAATACAGGTGTGCATTTCATGCGACCCAAATCCAAAACTCAAAACGTTGAATAAGAATGTGTCAAGGATCCGGGTGCATTTCATGTGACGTGATCCGAAAACACGTTCTTAAACGATGTTCACTTTCTTAATAATCGACTAAAAGCAGTAAATAATTCTAAAAATTGCACTATAGGTTTAGCATGTATAAAAATCAAAATTTAGCCAAATATAGCAGTTGAGCGACCATGCTAGAACCAAGGAACTCGGGAGTGCCTAACCCCTTCTCCCGGGTTAACAGAATTCCTTACCCGGATTTCTAGTTCGCGAATGTAATACAGAGTCAAACCCTCTCCTCGATTCGGGATTCAAACCGGTGACTTGAGACACCATAAATCTCCCAAGTGGTGACTCTGAATCTCTTAATAAACGAATCCCGTTTCGATTGTCCTTTAATTGGAAAAACTCCTTTTATTATACCCTTCGCGGGGTGTAGTAGCGAAAAAGGAGGTGTGACAGCTCTGGTGACTCTGCTGGAGACAAGAACCTAGAATTTCGGTTTAGGGTTCAAGAATTCGAGCTCAGTTAAATTGTTATATTTGGCTTTATTTGATTTTGCTACACGTTCCATGCTATATGTGCTAAATGTTTTACCGCTTTGATATTTGTTGAATTGTATATAAACTATCGTGAATCCCTTCCTCTTTCTGAGTCTTCTACTTCATGGAGAAGGGTGCACTTCGTGTAGCTTCTCTTCTATTTAGAGTCTTTCCCAATTTAGAATGAGGTTTGGATAAGTTTCAAAGTCGGCGGAGCTTCTGTATCCCCGGTATACTGCCTCCCCCTCGGCTCGAGTTGTCCGCTCGGGTAAGCCAGGTCTAGACCAATAAACCTAGGGATTAAACCTAGAAGAACAATAAACTCATGCCGGATCCCTAGTAGGATGCTTGTTTACATAATGTGCATTTGACTTAGGGGACTCAACACAGGGGTTGAGTCCGTCTAGGACAGATGACCTGAATTGAAATGACCATCCTGATGCATCTTACGGGCTACTTGCGCATTTATTTGCTCGGCTTTGCATGTTGACCGGCTTAATAAGCGAAAAATTGTGAAAAATAGCAGTGTTAGGATTAAGTGAGGGTAATCATTTGTTTGAAAAACCAATGCCCAAATAGTACCGAAACATTGCCGTATTTTTGAAAAAAAAGAAAACAAAATGAAAAAAAGACAATATTTGGAAAGGAAATGGTTATTCAGAATAGCTTTGATTTTGGCCAATCGGCCCGAACTACGCTGGTTTGATTCTCACCGGATATGGGATACGTAGGCAACCCTCATCGGGTCCAACCTCCCTTTTGCAAAAGGAACCCAAAGATGTCAAAATTCTTATTTTTTATCATTAATAAGTCGGGTAACACAATTCTTGTTTTAAAATAAGCCAAATGTCCCCAAAAGGACGTCGGAAGGTCGTTTTTGCAAGAACAGCCACCTTGAGTCATTTTTAATGGTTTGCGAGCACAACCTTAAAATCTTCCTCCCAGAAATGTTGAAGGGCCGTATTCACAAACCCAAATCCTTGCTTTCTAAATAAAGAATTGTTTTGCAAAAATAGCCAGTTTTCAAAATAAATCATTTTCAAATAAATGTGCAGGATGACTTCAAGTAACATCGAAACCTTCTCAGTCCTGAGTGAGATCCCCTTGAAACTCCATATGTGGTGGCATGATCTAGGAAAAGGAAGCAGAGAGACTGTGGTCAAGATTTTGAGCGGCCTAGTTGATTTACTAAACATCAAACCGAGGAAGGATATTATTGAGGCACTAATACCATTTTGGGACCCGACCCGTAATGTATTCCGGTTTTCAGATTTTGAACTCACACCTACATTAGAAGAGATTGCGGGATACGCGGATCTCAATGGGAATCTTTGAGGTAGATACCCACTGGCCCACGACCGGTAACCCTTCATAGGTTTTTGGATTTGTTGAACATCAGCCGGGATATTCAGGACCCGCATCTGGCGGAAGGGTGTTGTACATTGCATTTCCTATATCACCGGTATGGTAACCCAAAAGGGTTCGAGGAACCCAATACCGGCTTGACACATGCCGGAAATAAAGACAAATGGGAAGCTCGACGGGGATTAGCCTTTATGGTGGCCTTTCTGGGA
>MU777740.1:31262-73187 GCA_026770625.1 Nicotiana glauca
CTTTGACCAAATGTCGGGAAGGCGGGAAATTCTTTCAAGGTTGCAATTTGCTCCTATAGTTATGGATGCAAGAACACCTCTATCACCGCGCAGGCTATATGAACTACGGTTTAACCGGGTTGAGTTGTATTGCAGAGTTCGGGACTCGGATGACAGGTATTGAGTTCCCTGAAGGTACTGAGCCCTGGTCGCCATACTTAATATTCCTGACCGCAGATAAAGTTGAATGGGCTTATGGGTGGCTCCCTGCTACAGAAGCTGTATACACATTAGTAGAGGTCCCCTATATTCTTTTGATGGGTATCCGAAGCATACAGCCTTACGCTCCTTAATAGGTTTTGTGACAACTTGGGAGATTCCAGACAGTGCACAATGATGAAGACCTGAATGAGCAAGTCATTGAGTTAGGCCTGAGGGCCGCATTTCCTGAAGGCAGAATTCGAAAGATATGGAATGAGTGCCGGTTCCTCGAGCCTAAAACCATAATACCGGACCAAGCTAGAGGCGAGGTAGATCCCAAGTATCTGACGTGGTTTGGCAAAAGATTTTAAATCCTAGAGAGACCCGCTAAAAGACCGCACGTGCAACAATTTACTGATGGGGTCCAGGTTCAATAGGATTGGCAAGCAAGGGAAAAGGAGTACTGAGCTAGAATAGGACAGTTGGAGCAACAGGTCCAGAACCTCCAATTTGACAAGAGTGTACAGGCTGCAGCCGACGAGGGTGATAAAAAGAAATTAGCTCAGGAGAACGAAGCACTCAAAGCCCAAATTAAGCAAATGAAAATAAATGCCAGGAACCAAGAAAGAAGTCCATCTAATGAAAGGTTGATTAAAGGGTTAAAGAGACAAATCTCGGACTGCCAAGAAGAATTAGAAAAATTTGAGGGAAACATGGCAAGGCTTCGGGCACAGTGGGCCAAGAAGACTGCGGAAAGAGCCCAATTTGTACAACAATTGAAGAGAGACTACGAGGGAACCATCGCCAACATGAGGAGAAAAATGAATACTCTGGAAGAAAAAGCGGCGCGGCGAGATAAAGAATTTTAGGCCGAGAGGGACCGTTGCTATGAGTTGATCGCCGAGATGCAAAGGGAAATAAAATTGCTACAAGACCTTCATCTCTAGGATTTCTAGGTACTAGAAGCCCGTACCTAACAGATAAGCCAACTTCTCCAAGAAAAGTGTCAAATCAGGGAAAGGATTCGAAACATTGCACACTATATTGTCAAGAGGTGCCAGGACGGTGAACGAATGGGCCGTACCACTTTCTTTGCGTCAGTGATGATATTTGTTCGACAGGTCATGAATGATTTGGAGCAATTGCAAAGGGGTCTTGCGTGCAGGCCTGAGGCAATGCCGAATGATGCCCCGCGGGCCCCAGGATTTGAAGCTTTGATGTACTCTTAGATTAGTCGAGTCTGTATTGCATTTTTTTTAGTCTGTTCTGTATTTTCCTTTGAAAAAAAAAATGGTCTAGTAGTTTTGTAATCGCAGTTGTCATTAATGAAAATTTGAAAATTCCCCAAAAGTGTTTCTTTATTTATTGCATTTAATTTTGCACTTATTTTAAGAACTACGCTTGGCAATCCCTATAGGATTTGGCTGTAACCAAAAGAAAAACAAAGACAAGAGCGAAGAGGAAAAAGAGAAAAGAAAAAAAAACAAATAAAGAAGAAATTAACAATCGGAAATAAGGGAAAAGCCGGGATGACGCAAGCAGTGGAGCAAATGCATAATAGAAACCGTTAACTGCCTAGGTGCATTCATACCCCAAATGTGCGGTTATCTATTTGTCAGTGCCCTAACCGCTAACAACGTTGTTATTGATGATGAGTCCAGGCAAGTGGTTCAGTTGACTGGCACTCTGGCAACCCACCCATACAACACTCATTTTAAAGATAAGTCAAAAATGGTCAACCAAGAGTTAGAAGCAAGCATCGTCGACCCGTCTAGGGAGGAAGAAGTTGTGGATGTCAATACAATGAAAGAGGAGATGTATAAATTGAAGCAACAGATGGCCGAAATGTACCAGGCTTGGGCAAAGGGACACCCACTACCAGCTTACCCTGCTAACCCTACCTACATCCCACCATTAGCTCAGCCACAAGATCCTCCTACAGTTAATTCCTCTCCGGCCTACCCTGCTTACCAGCAATACTACGCAACTACTTCCCAAACACCACCACCTCCACCACCCAAACAAATCCCATGTCCTCCACCTCCAACCACTCCCGTGTTTTTGGCTCCTCCACCCGTCACATTATAGAGATCTTCTAGTGAACCCCTGTTTCAAACCCAGGAAACCCACTATTACCCACCGGAACCCACCTTCAAACCACCAGAACCATATCCTTACACTCCCCGTCTTGATATCTCAGCTGAAGAAGAGAAGCCTCCTAAAAACCCTGAGCAGGAAGAAATGATACGAAAGGTGAAAAGCTTGGAACAATCGTTCAGAAATATGCAAGGTCTAGGAGGACAGGTGAGTGTCGCTTACAAGGACTTGTGCTTGTTTCCTGACGTCCAATTGCCTGCGGGATTCAAGTTACCAAAGTTTGATCTGTATGACGGACATGGTGACCCAGTAGCCCATCTGCGGGGATTTTGCAGCAAGATGAGAGGCGCTGGGGGAAGGGATGAGTTATTAATGGCATACTTTAGTCAAAGTCTCAGTGGTGCTGCTTTGGAATGGTACACGCGGCAAGATCATGCTCGATGGTACACATGGGATGATTTGGCCCAGGCATTCGCAGGCCATTTTCAGTACAACTTAGAGATCGTCCCGGACCGGCTGTCATTGACCAAAATTGAGAAGAAGCCAGGGGAAAGCTTCAGAGAGTACGGTTTTCGGTGGAGAGAACAGGCCGCAAGAGTTGATCCTCCAATGAAGGAAGGCGAGATGGTCGATTATTTTCTGCAGGCTTTGGAGCCTACTTATTATGGTCATCTGGTATCGCCAGTTGGGAAAACTTTTAATGAGGTAGTGAAAATGGGAAGTATGGTGGAAGATGGTCTCAAGACCAAAAAAATTATGAGCTATGCGGCGATTAAAGCAACTACCAAGGCTATCCAGAGCGGCACTGGAGGGGCATTGGGAAAGAAAAAGAAAGAAGATGTTACAGTAGTGGAATCAAGAGCTTGGTCCAGGGGTCCATCACATTATTATCACTAACCACGCCCCCATCCTCAAACCTACCCACACAACCCATATGGCCCGCCACAACACTACTATCCACCTCCCGCCCCCCATTTCTCCATCCACCATGCCCAAACATACCCCCAACCTCAGGCTCCATGGCGTGCACCCACCCCACAAAATACTTACCATACTCAAAATACCTACCCACCTCCGAGAGCCTACAAAAACACCACTAGACCCGATTTTCGACCCAACCCTATTTCTAAAAATGATAGGCTGCAGAAGAAGAAAACTTTCACTCCGTTGGGAGAATCTTACACCATCTTATACCACAGATTGAGACAATTGGGCATGTTAAGTCCGATTGAACCCAAAATACCAAATCCTCCCCCAAGGAACCTGGACCATTCGGTAAGTTGTGAGTATTGCTCGGGTGCCCCGGGGCATGATACAGAGAAATGCTGGCATTTGAAAATGGCTATCCAGGAGCTCATTGATACCCGCCGAATTGAGGTGCAGGCTCCAGAGACACCAAACATCACTCAGAATCCGTTGCCAACCCATCATGAGACTCATATGATTGAGTTAGTGCAAAATGGGGAATATAAGAAGCCGTCACAAACCGTGATGATGATCAAGGCCAGTGAAGACAGGTCACACGAGAAACCAACCAGTGGGAGAGAATTGATCAAGGAAGGAGAGACAGTTAGAAAACCAGTGGGGTGATAAAGAAGGAGCCATTGAACAGTGATGCAATAAAGCAAAAGCCAGTTAAAGTGATAGTACCAGGAGCAGTTGCCAAGCCCGTTGTAATCATGAAAGGGACTCACACGGAGCCGGTTATCATTAAGCCAGTGACTTAGTTTCCAATAGTCAGTGAAAAGGCCGTCCCATGGAATTACGGCCGAGTAACTATGACGTACAAAGGGAAATAAGTTAAAGAAGAAGTTTGTGAAACCCATTGGCTTACTCGTTCGGGGAGATGCTTCGCCCTTGAGGAACTGAGAAAAGCTAAAGCAGCCAAAGATAATCCAGCACCAGTAAAAAGAGTTGTAAATGAAGAGGAAGCAGAAGAATTCTTGAAAAAGATGAAGGCGCAAGATTATTCCATTGTAGAACAGTTGAGAAAGACTCCGGCACATATCTCATTGCTCTCTTTATTGATCCATTCAGAAGAACACCGCCGGGCATTGATGAAGATTCTGAATGAAGCCCATGTTCTTGATAAGATCTCCGTGAATCATTTGGAGAAAATAGCAAATAAGATTTTAGAGGTCAACAGGGTTACATTTTCTGATGATGAGCTGCCTTTGGAGGGCACTGAGCATAATAGAGCGCTCTACCTCACGGTGAAATGTGAAGACTTAGTGGTCACCCAGGTGTTGATTGACAACGGGTCTAGTGCAAACATTTGCCCTCTATCCACCCTGGAAAAGTTAAAAGTGGACAGTGAGAGGATCCACAAGAATAGCATTTGCGTGCGGGGATTTGATGGAGGAGGAAAGGACACAGTCGGGGATATTGTGTTAGAACTGACAATTGGACCAATTGAATTTACTATGGAGTTCCAGGTGCTCGATGTGGCTGTCTCTTACAATCTCTTGCTGGGCCGACCTTGGATTCATGCAGCAAAAGCAGTGCCGTCTACCTTGCATAAGATGATCAAATTCGAGTGGGACCAGTAGGAAATTGTTGTGCATGGGAAGGATAGCTCGTGTAATACCATTATGCCTTTCGACGAAGCTGAGGACGACAAAGGTCCATGGGTTTACCAAGTCTTGGATACAGTATTGGTTGAAAAAATCCCGAAAGGAGAGTGTAGTCTTGTGCCCAGGGTAGTTGCTGCATCTGTCATGGTGGCTTCGGAAATGATAAAGGCTTGGATACTTCGTTGCAAGGAATCATACAACCGGTATCCCTTCCTGGAAACCTGGATACTTTTGGTCTAGGCTTCAAGCCCATGACTACTGAAATAAGGCGAGCTAAGAAGATGAAAAAGAGAACATGGACCCTTCCAAAACCCATACCCCGCCTGTCCCGTTGCTTTGTCCGGCCTGGTACTAAGAGACGCCCGACAACGGTAATGCCTCATTCTGTGGTGATGGAACCCGACAAGGAGTTGATTGAGAGGTTTGAGAAGCTGTTTGACGATGTGAATGTGGTGGAGGCAGACGAAGGTCCGAGTAAAGAAGATGTGTAGTTCGTGGGGCCCCATGCCAAGCTTAATAATTGGGAAGCTACTCCTCTTCCTACCCGGAGGGAGTCGTGGTAGTTAGTTTTGATTTTCCTTTAAGTTTAATCTGGATTATTTCCAAGGTTGTAATTCGGATGCTATGTTCCGTTCGTTCGGATTAGTTAAACCTTAATATCTTACAATTTTAATGAAATGCAATTTCCTTCCTTTTTCATTCCTGAAAGCCTTTATTTTGTCTTTCTTTTCTTTATTGTACAGTCCCTTTTATGCTGGTTTCACTGATGTGTCATGCATGCGGAGTCTTCGGCCTAGTCTTTATTATCAATGCAAAATAGTAATACAAGAAATTGAGTGTGGTGACGAGGTAGAATATGATGATGAGGAAGCCTTTGAAGAAATAAGTAAAGTATTAAGTCAATTTGAAGAAAAACCCAAACCTAATCTGAATGACATAGAGACAATCAATTTAAGGGATCAGGAGAATGTTCGGGAAACAAAAATAAGTGTCCATTTAGAACCTCCGCTCAGAGAAGAGATAATCAAAGCGTTGCTTGAGTACAAAGATGTTTTTGCATGGTCATATGACGATATGCCGGGTTTAAGCACCGATTTGGTGGTCCACAAATTGCCCACCGACCCGGCATGCCCTCCTGTCAAGCAGAAGCTGAGGAAATTTAAAACAGATATCAGTGTGAAAATCAAAGAAGAGGTCACCAAGCAGTTAAATGCAAAGGTCATCCGAGTCACCTGGTTAGCTAATGTTGTGCCTTTACCAAAAAAGGATGGAAAGACCAGAGTGTGCGTTGATTACCGTGATCTCAATAAGGCGAGTCCAAAAGACAACTTCCCACTGCCAAACATCCATATATTGATTGACAATTGTGCTTAACATGAGATTGGTTCCTTCGTGGATTGTTATACGGGCTATCACCAAATTTTGATGGATGAGGAAGATGCGGAAAAGACGGCATTCATCACGCTTTGGGGAACGTATTGTTATAGGGTCATGCCATTTGGGTTGAAGAACACAGGGGCAACATACATGAGGGAAATGACCACCATGTTCCATGACATGATACATCGGGAAATTGAAGTCTATGTAGACGACGTAATCATAAAGTCAAGGAAGCAATGCGACCATGTCAAGGACCTGAGGAAGTTTTTCCAGAGGCTCCGCAGGTACAACCTCAAACTTAATCTAGCGAAGTGTGCGTTTGGAGTTCCGTCAGGGAAGTTGTTGGGGTTCGTGGTAAGTCGATGCGGTATTGAGTTAGACCCGTCCAAGATCAAAGCCATTCAGGAGTTACCACCGCCAAGAAGCAAGAAAGAGGTGATGAGTTTGTTTGGCAGGTTAAATTATATCAGCAGGTTCATCGCCCAGCTTATAACAACTTGCGAGCCTATCTTTAAGCTGCTAAAGAAAGATGTTGCGATTAGATGGACGGATGAATGTCAGGCAGCATTTGACAAGATTATGGAGTATTTGGCCAGTCCACCTGTGTTGGTTCCGCCAGTGCCGGAAAGACCCTTGATCCTTTATCTAACAGTTTTGGATAACTCTTTTGGCTGTGTATTAGGGCAGCATGCCGTCACAAGAAAGAAAGAGTGGGCTATTTACTACCCCAGCAAGAAGTTCACATCTTATAAGGTAAAATACACTCAGCTTGAGAGAACGTGTTGTGTTTTAACCTGGGTAGCGCAGAAATTGAAACATTACTTGTCATCATATACCACCTATCTCATCTCTCGGTTGGACCCGTTGAAGACATTTTTTAGAAGCCCATGCCCACGGGGAGGCTTGCGAAGTAGAAAATCTTTCTCACAGAATTTGATATTGTCTACGTGACCGGCACTGCGGTGAAAGCACAAGCGGTGGCTGATCATCTAGTCGAGAACCTAATTGATAATGAATATGAACCTTTGAAGACATACTTCCCTGATAAGGAGACAATGCATGTTGAGGAATTAGAACAGATCGAGAAGCCATGATGGAAATTGTTCTTTGATGGGGCTGCCAATACCAAAGGCGTCGGGATAGGAGCCGTGCTCATTTCTGAGACAGGGCAACATTACCCTGTTACAGCTCAACTTCGTTTCTACTGCACCAATAACATGGCTGAATACGAGGCGTGTATCTTGGGTTTGAGGTTGGCTATAGACATAGGTGTCCAAGAAATCTTGGTCATAGGTGACTCGGATCTTCTGGTGCACCAGATTCAGGGAGAATGGGAGACACGAGATTTAAAGCTCATACCATACCGGCAGTGTTTGCATGAACTTTGTCAACGATTCCAATCAATAGATTTCAGGCACATCCCAAGGATTTATAATGAAGTTGCCGACGCTTTGGCCACTTTGGCGTCGATGTTGCATCATCCAGGTAAGGCTTATGTGGACCCGTTGCAGATTCAGGTCCGATATCAGCATGCTTATTGTAACATGGTGGAAGAAGAGCTTGATGGTGAGCTGTGGTTTCATGATATCAAAGAATACCTCAGGATGGGAGTATATCCGGCACAGGCCACAGGGGATCAAAAGAGAGCCATTAGACGCTTGGCAAGTGGATTTTTCTTCAGTGGAGGAGTGTTATACAAAAGAACTCCAGATCTTGGTTTATTGAGGTGCATGGATGCTAAAAAGGCCACAACTATCATGATCGAGGTACATGCGGGAGTTTGTGGACCTCATATGAGTGGATATGTATTGGCAAAGAAGATTCTTCGAGCAGGTTATTATTGGCTTACTATGGAATGGGATTGTATCAGTTTCGTGCGCAAATGTCATCAATACAAGGTACACGGAGATTTGATTCATTCTCCACCATCTGAAAAATGTCATCAATGCCAGGTACACGGAGATTTGATTTATTCTCCACCATCTGAATTACATACAATGTCGGTACCATGGCCCTTCGTTGCTTGGGGAATGGATGTCATTGGGCCGATCGAGCCAGCGGCGTCAAACGGGCGCATGTTTATTCTGGTAGCCATTGATTATTTCACTAAGTGGGTTGAGGCGAAAACTTTCAAATCGGTGACTAAGAAGGCAGTGGTCGATTTTTTGCATTTGAATATCATCTGTCGATTCGGAATCTCGAAGGTAATCATCACAGACAATGGTGCCAATCTCAACAACCATCTAATGGCGGAGACATATCAGCAATTTAAGATCACGCACCGCAATTCCACCCCATATCGTCCTAACGCGAATGGAGCGGTCGAAGCAGCTAACAAGAACATCAAGAAGATACTTCGGAAAATGGTGGAAGGGTCCAGGCAATGGCATGAGAAGTTACCTTTTGCCCTGTTAGACTATCGCACTACTGATTGCACTTCAGTAGGGGCGACTTCTTATTCATTGGTATACGGTACGGAGGCAGTAATACCCGCAGAGGTTGAAATACCATCCCTTCGGATTATCGCCGAGACGGAAATTGACGATGTTGAATGGGTCAAGGCCTACTTGGAACAATTGAGCTTGATTGATGAAAAGAGATTGGCAGCAGTATATCACGGATAGTTGTACCAACAGAGAATGGCAAGAGCATATAACAAGAAAGTGCGTCCGTGGAAGTTTGAAGTAGGGCAATTGGTGTTGAGGCGTATCCTACCTCACTGGGTTGAGGCAAAAGGAAAGTTCGCCCCCAACTGGAAGGGGCCATTTGTGTAACCCGAGTATTGTCCAATGGTGCATTATATCTGACAGATGTGGAAGGGAAATGTGTAGAAATGGCTATCAACTCTGATGCAGTCAAACGATACTATGTATGATTTCTTTGTCTAATTGTACTTAATTGTATTTGGCATGTTTTGATATTGAAATGACGAAGGCATTTTGTTCTGCTATCCAAACACTTTATCCTTTGTTATCCCTTTGAGCCTTATTATGTTTTCTTTCATACCCTTCTTTCAGAATCAATAACAAAACTCGAAAGCACGAGCAAGAAGATCAGGGGAGAAACAAGAAAACCAGGCCAAAAGAAAAGAAAAGGAAAAAAAAAGAAAAGAAAAGAAAATAAAAGAAAAGAAAAGAAAATATATA
Source organism: Nicotiana glauca (assembly GCA_026770625.1). Lineage (NCBI taxonomy): Eukaryota > Viridiplantae > Streptophyta > Magnoliopsida > Solanales > Solanaceae > Nicotiana > Nicotiana glauca. The sequence continues at coordinate 40,639 of MU777740.1, forward strand.
TATAAAAAAAACTGAAAAGAAGAAAGAAGGAAAGATGGAAGAAAGGAGAGATCACAACAACAAAAGTAATTTCTATGACCTGAACTACGTTTGACTTGATCCCGAAAGGGTACTAGGCAGCCTCTCTCTAGGGTTCAGTCACAACAAATAAAAGTCCGAAGATCCCCAAGAAAGAAACTGTGGCAGAAGTTGTGATTGTTGTAAGGAAGGCTGATTCTAAAAGTTGTAATGTTAAATCCGTGATTGAATTATTTTGAGCCTTTATACCCTTCTTTCTAAACCTCATCCAAAAGCCGCATTACGGTCCAAAGAAAGACCTTCCGATCAATCTTCAAGAAGTTCCAATGCGAGCAGGTAAAGTGATTCATGTTGAGGGCAACACTCTTGTACCAGAAGAGAAATGGTGAAAATGAGAGAGTCTTATAGGTCAAAACCCTCACGGGCACCATAAGGCGACATGAGCTGAGAGAAATCAAAAATGAAAGAGTCTTATTGGTGAAAACCCTCACAGGCACCATAAGGTGACGTGGGCTGAGAGAAATCAAAATGAAAGAGTCTTATTGGTGAAAACCCTTACGGGCACCGTAAGGCGAAGTGAGTTTTGAGAATGAAAGAGTCTTGTCGGTGAAAACCCTCACGGGCACTGTAAGGCGAGGTGAGTTTTCAGATGGGAAAATGAAGCAAGTCTGTGGTTGACGGCTGCTCGAAACATGGAAAGCCGAGCAAGGTTTGGGTTTTGGCAAAAGTCAGGTTGTGAAAGTCTGGAATAGCAAGTGTGGCAATTGAAAGCTGATTGGTTGGACAGACTAGGCTGGTTAATCCAAATGCATGGCACGATCAATGGTACCAGCCGTTTTACTCAGATAAGTCCTATCCTCTTCTCTTCATTACAAATCATCCGTTTCGGAGTCTTTATATCCTTAACCTTCAAGGTAATTGCATTTCATTCTCTTGGATTCTGTCAATAAGATGTTTCAGTGTCAGTTCTGTTCAAAAACAAAAGAAGGATGTCAAGCCTAAATACCAGCTTCCCAGTTGTACAGCACAACGGGACTGGAAAATATCAAAAGAAAAGTAAGACATGAAGGTCCACTGGAAGTTCCATCGGTGGGTTAATCAGATAATTGTGGGGGAGAGGCAAAGTGTCAAATAGAAGGGCCAGAAACACAAACACAGCAATACGAGATAGAACATTTGGGTCGTCAAAGTCAGGGGGTTGAAAGTCAGTCAGGAAGTCGAGGCGTTTCAAGGCAAGTCCAGGGAAACAAGTTGGAGCAGAGCCGGAAGCAGGAACATATCTAGCAAGAATGCCAGCAACTAACTACCATTTTATTAACAAATCTTTCTTTAATTGAAACTGGGGCAGGAATTTTCTTTGTTTGTCTATTTTGTTGCAATCAGGAACCCACCTGGAGAACAAGGGAATACATTTCAAGTTCAGCAATCAGGAGCTCACCTGGAGAACTAGGGAATACATTTCAAGTTCAGCAATCAGGAGCCCACTTGGAGAACAAGGGAATAAATTTCAAGTTTCAGCAATCAGGCGCCCACCTGGAGAACACGGGAAGTACAATTCAAATTTTAGCCTTCAATTTTTAATATTTGGTAACATGTTGTGCCCAGTCACGAAACTGGAGCAGAAATTTTATTTGTTTGTCTATTTTATTGCAATCAGGAGCCCACCTGGAGAAAGAGGGAATACATTTCAAGTTCAGCAATCAGGAGCCCACCTGGAGAACAAGGGAATACATTTCGAGTTCAGCAATCAGGCGCCCACCTGGAGAACAAGGGAATACTTTTCAAGTTCTGCAATCAGGAGCCCACCTAGAGAACAAGGGAATACATTTCAAGTTCAGTAGTCAGGCACCCACCTGGAGAACAAGGGAAGTACAATTCAAACTTTAGCTTTTAATTTTTAATATTTGATAACACGCTGTACCTAGCCACCAAACCGGGGCAGAAAATTTTCTTTGTTTGTCTATTTTTGTTGCAGTCAGGAACCCACCTGGAGAACAAGGGAATACTTTTCAAGTTCAGCAATCAGGAACCCACCTGGAAAACAAGGGAATACTTTTCACGCTTCAGCAATCAGGCGCCCACCTGGAGAACAAGGGAAGTACAATTCGAATTTTAGCTTTTAATTTTAATATTTGATAACATGATGTGCCCAGTCACCAAACTGGGGCAGAAAATTTTCTTTGTTTGTCTATTTTGTTGCAGTCAGGAGCCCACCTGGAGAACAAGAGAATACTTTTCAAGCGTTGCCGTCAGGAGCCCACCTGGAGAACAAGGGATTACTTTTCAAGCGTTGCCGTCAGGAGCCCACCTAAAGAACAAGGGAATACTTTTCAAGCGTCAGCAGTCAGGAGCCCGCTTAAAGAATAAAGGCACATATTTCAAACTTTAGCAGTCAAGCCTCACTCGGAGGAATGGCAGAACATCTCCGATCATAATGCAAGGCAACAACGCCAGAGTTCCAGTGGAATAATACAAGTTCAAGACAACACAAGAGCAAGTTAGAAGACATAAATAGGACCCTTTTGTAATTCATAGATCATAGCTTAGGCTAGCTTCTTTTTATTTTAACACGGTGTAATAAGGGGGTCAGCGAGCAGCAGCAGCAACAACAATAGAGAAATCACGGATCCTGGTAGTCCCAGCTACCAAACCTTCCCGAACTACACTGACTTGATTCCTGTTTAGCCCAGGATATGTAGGCAACCTCCGAAGTATGGTGCGGTCAAACTTTTCAAATATGCTTCACACGGAATATTCAAACGGGCAAAAATCGCTCGTTTCTGCTCACTTATCTTTGCACGAAAACTCTTCGTGTTTCCGGGAAAAGAGGGGCAGCTACGAGCACGTGATTTTTGACCTAAGCGAATTATTCCCAAAATTCAAATAAAATGATTTTTCTTTATTTTTACAATTTTATGAATTTTGTGTTATTTGCTGTTAATTGTTTGCATTTTGTTTGTGCATTTTAATTCATATGAAAATATAAAAAATATACTTGACATTTGCATTTTAGGTTTTAATTTCATATTTTAGGATTAATTAGTAGTTCAGTTGTTTTTAAAATAAAGTATAAGGAAAATAACAAAAATAGTCTCTTTTGGATTTTTAATTGTTAACTGTTGAATTTGTCATGAAATAGATTTTTTTTTTCAAACAATTTTAGGAATTAGTTGGTTTAACTTTGAAAATGTATTTGGTTTTTAATTTGTCATTTTAATAAAATCAGAAAAATAAAAATACAAATAAAAACAAATTAAAAGAAATAAAAGAAAATCAATTAAAAAGAAAGAGTGGCCTTAATAAGGTGCCACAATTGGGCCAAAATTGCTTGTAACCCAAATGAAATCTGATCCAAACCCACCCCAATCCGGCCCAAAAAAAACCCCAAACCCGGCCTGCCCTTTTCCTTAACCAAACGATGCCGTTTGGCGTCCACAAATCTGGACCACTCATCTCCCAAATCCAACGGCCCATAATGGTTATTAGGTTTTAATATAATTGTCTGGAAATTTCATTAACCCTAAAAGACATCCCCTTTCTTCCTCGTACAATCTCTGTAACTCCGCCGGAGCCGTCGCCGCCGGCAAACACTACCATCGCTGTTCACTCCCAAAATTACACCCATGATTCCCCTCTTCCTCCTTTGTCTGAATCCATAATCCATTTCTCTCAAATCCCATCTCAGGCCTTCGAATCTTAAATCTAAATTCTCCGACCAAGACGTTACTTATCCCAAATCGACCCAAATTAACACCACTAGACCGCATGAGCCTCCTCTACCCAACCCCTCTAACCTCGTCCCTCGAACCTCGTCGGACTTGCTCGAATCTTCATTTAAGTTTTTCCGGACAAAACCCATATTGCCCCAAAAACGTTCAAATTGATACCATAGGGTCGTTGGGCTTCCCTCATGAGGAATTTGTCATCAGTAGGGCTCAAACATCACCGAAAATGGTCATACGGTAAGTTCGAGAGTTGGCCGGATTTGCTTCTATTTAGTAAGTTTCTGCTAATTGTTGTTTAATTTTGTCTTCATGATTGATGCATGTTTTCACTTAGGAACATACGCTGATCTCTGCGTTCATCTCTTCTTTTAAGTTTCGTGCCTTTTCTTTTCTTTAGTCGTCCATGCTAATTAGGGTAAAGTCTGTATTAATTCATGTATCTTAAATTTGTTTAGCTTAGTTTAGTCGGGTAAAATAGTAAACAGTTTTTCTGATTCATTTTAGTTTGAACTCTTAGGATCTATTCATAATAATCCTGTTATGATTAAGTTTGTGCTTCATGATTACAAGCATTTCTTTTACTTGTGTTAGTGTGTTCTTCAGTAGCTAGTTTCATTGGTTAAATTCTAGTTATTAGTTAAACATTAGATTAGCTTTCTTATGGAGTGTTCACTGTTTTGATAGAATGATCTTAGCATGGTTGGTTCATTCTGATTACTAAGAAGTTTTATTAGTTTAGGTGAAGTAGTTATAGCTGTCTTGATTGATAATTAACTATTAGTTTAGTCAAAGGGTTGGGTGTTAATTGTAGTTCTAGCTCAATCCCAGGGGTATTTGGGACTTAGGGTTGGGCAGAAATGTTGTAGATTATACCTGAAGTTCCTAGAACCTTCTAGATAAGGGTAAAATAAGAAATTCAGAAAAATAAATGTACTTACTTGAAGCACAAGTCAGTAAACAAAGGTGGAAAAGTTAAAAACTGAAAACAAAAGAGGGATTGAAATGAAAAGAAAAAAAATCTGAGCTGCACTTCATTGTTGCCTATAAAAGGCATCACAAATGCCTTGATTAAGGAGTTTTTTCAGCCATAAAATTCCCCCAAAAAGCTCTTTGAGCTTTCATATCCAGAATTTGAAATTCAAGTTTCAAAAACCAAAAACAAGAGAAAATCTAATAAAAAAACCAAAAACAGTTACTGCTCCATTGGGATTTTCAATCTAATTTCAAGTTTTCCTAGTCAAAGGCTGGTGATTGCGGTTTCAGAGACATAGGAATGGATTAGAATGGTTTTAGGTCCAATTAAGCTAGGTTTTGATTGAGTTTGAGATTTACTGAAGGTGCTGAGTGCCTCTTGGGTAGTTGTCAAGGTCATTTGGTCTATTTGGAATTGATTCAAGTTGATCTATCATTTTTGGCTGGTTTCAAACTATTTTATGGGATGTGTTTCAATTTCCTGGGCTGTGTATTGTTGCCGTTTGATCATCCCCTGATCTACTGTTGCATTGATGTGGCTGACTTATTCTTCTTCTACTTATATTTCAATCTCCAGGTATACGACTCAACTTATTTGATGTATCACCTCTTGTCAACAACATGAAATAAAAGCTGAAGTTAATTCTCCATGCTGGATCTGCTATTATGTCTAAATGGTTCTGTTGTGACCGTGTGACTGAATATTGTAATATGTGCTTTAATTGATTAATCAGTGTAATTACATATGGACTGTAATTAGGAATTTTAAAGGGACTTAGACTGTTACCTTGGATTTTTAGTTTATAGTAGCTGTTGAAAGCTATAATTGTGTATAAATGCATCATGTGAGCCAACGTGCTGTAGTATTATTATAGGGTAAGTAACAGTCATGATATGAACTATGTTAATAGATCTAGCAAGTTAATTCAAGCATATTTTAGTCGTATGAGCTTTGTTTTATTTCATTAGTGTCATCTCAGTTTAACATGAAATTCAATATGAGTATTAGTCAAGTGCAAATATGATTAGGTGTTATATTATAACTCTGTTAATTCATCAGCACATTCGTGTAGTAGTAATAGCCGTCATTAAATCTAATGAATGTTAATTGAGTTGTGTTTGTGATAGCCTCCACCTAGTTTGACGTATGTATATTCCAATATGTCAAAACTTGATAAAGGTCAAAAGGCCTGGGGTTTGAATTTTGGTAGCTTCACGTTCAACAACCAGAGCATGATTGGTATTGCCTTTAGGCTCATTGTATCATGGGTTCGAATCCCATTTCCTCCGGTACGGAAATGAAAGGGGCGCATTATGAGCCCATGACTGTTTGCTTTCACAAATTTTGGCCAAATTATGGGCCGACCTTTCAGAGGCCCAACACGGGCATTTACTCGGATTTCACAAGCTGGTGGCTTACCAGCTTGGGCCATAGTTGCAAGGCCCAGCATTGCTATAAGTCCCAATTCTTTAAATTATATTAAGTATATGGGGTATTAATTCGCAAATGTAAATTTGGGTTTAAAATTAGGTGGCGAGTTCAAATTAAAAGGGTCCTTCATTTTGTTTGAATTCAGACTTGAGTTTGGGGCTTGAATTTATACACGCCTGCTAATTAGCCCTTTTAGAGACAAAAATAAATAGAAAACCGTAGTTACATTAGGACTGGCCTTAAAATAAAAATAAGACGAGCCTCGCTGAACAAAATATATATTGTGGGGCCCTCAATAAATGCTTAATTAAAACCATTATAATTCGGGACGTGCCATTTAGCGAATTTCCATGGCCTCCCGCAATGTTAATAATGCGTTAGTCACTTTAGGCGTATTTTTAGTAATTTTACCTTCTTAAATACGGGTGTGCATTTCATATGACCTAAATCCAAATCCTAAAACGTTGAATAAGAATGTGTCGAGGATCCGGGTGCATTTCATGTGACGTGATCCGAAAACACGTTCTTAAATGATGTTCACTTTCTTAATAATCGACTAAAAGCGGTAAATAATTATAAAAATTGCACTATAGGTTTAACATGTATAAAAATCAAAATTTATCCAAATATAGCAGTTGAGCGCCCGTGCTTGATCCACGGAACTCGGGAGTGCCTAAACCCTTCTCCCGGGTTAACAGAATTCCTTACCCGGATTTCTAGTTCGCGACTGTAATACAGAGTCAAACCCTCTCCTTGATTCGGGATTCAAACCGGTGACTTGGGACACCATAAATCTCCCAAGTGGCGACTCTGAATCTCTTAATAAACAAATCCCGTTTTGATTGTCCTTTAATTGGAAAAACTCCTTTTATTATACCCTTCGCGGGGTGTAGTAGCGAAAAAGGAGGTGTGACAACTGGATATTTCCAAGCCCAGTCGTGTGTTAGCTTGCACGGTCGCTCGTTCTTCATTATTGGAGCGTATCCATGATTGGCAATTTGATGATCCCCATTTGTGCGTCCTTAGAGACACAATGTAGTGTGGAGGTGCTCAGTAGGTTACCTTAGATGCATACAGAGTTTTGAGATTGCAGGGGCAAGTTGTGTGCCCAATGTGGATGGGCTTCAAGAGTTGATTTTAGAGGAGGCCCATAGTTCCAGGTACTCTATTCGTCCGGGCACCGCGAAGATGTATCAGGATTTGCGGAAGCATTACTGGTGGCATATAATGAAGAAGGATATCATGGCATATGTGTCTCATTGTTTGAATTGTCAGCAGGTTAAGTACGAGCATCAGAGGCCTGGTGGTTTATTTCAGAGGATTGAGCTTCCCGAGTGGAAGTGAGAGCGGATTACTATGGATTTTGTTACTGGACTTCCGCTAACTCGGAAGAAGTTCGATGCGATATGGGTTATTGTTGATAGGCTGATCAAGTCAGCACATTTCATTCCTGTGGCAGTCTCATATTCTTCTGAGAGATTAGCTGAGATTTATATCCGAGAGATTGTTCGCCTTCATGGTGTGCCAGAATCTATCATTTCGGACCGGGGTACGCAGTTTACTTCGCGCTTCTGGAGAGCAGTTCAGCGAGATTTGGGTACACGGGTTGAGTTGAGCACAACATTTCATCCCCAGGCGGATGGGCAGTCCGAGCGGACTATTCAGATTCTAGAAGATATGCTTCGAGGTTGTGTTATTGATTTTGGAGGTTCGTGGGATTAGTTCATGCCTTTAGCGGAGTTTGCCTACAACAACAGCTACCAGTCGAGCATCCAAAGGGCACCTTATGAGGTTTTATATGGTAGGTGGTGTCGGTTTCTGATTGGATGATTTGAGCCGGGAGAGGCTCGGTTGTTGAGTACATATTTGGTTCAGGAGGCCTTGGACAAGTTCAAGATCATTCAGGTTAGGCTTCATTCAGCTCAGTCTAGGCAGAAGAGTTATGCATATTGCAAGATTTGAGATGTGGCATTTATGGTTGGTGAGCGGGGTATTACTCTGAGTGCAGCCTATGAAGGGCGTGATGAGGTTTGGGAAGAAGGGCAAGCTTAGCCCTAGATTCATTGTTCCATTTGAGATTCTTGATTGAGTGGGATAGGTGGCTTATAAACTTGCATTGTCGCCTAGCTTATCAGCCGTGCATCCAGTTTTTTATGTATCCGTGTTTCGGAGGTATCACGGTGATCCAGCCCATGTGTTAGATTTCAGCACTGTCTAGTTGGACAAGGACTTGTCTTATGAGGAGGAGCCGGTAGCTATTCTAGACTGGCAGATTCGTCAGTTGAGGTCCAAGAGTTTTCCTTCTGTTCGGGTCCAGTGGAGAGGTCAGCCTCCTAAGGCATCAACCTGGGAGTCCAAGTCTAATATGCGGAGCCGTTGTCCTCATCTTTTTCCCGAATCAGGTACTTCTTTCTTTTGTCCGTTCGAGAACGAACGATTGTTTTAGAGGTGGAGAATGTGAATAACCAAAGGGTCATCACTTGTTTTCTTACCCATTCTGTACTTCCAAGGCCTTGAAAACCTCATTTAGGGTTGCGTTGATTCGCGTGCGCAGTCTGGTACGTAGCCGGAAAGCTTAAATATGAATTCTGTGGGAAAAATACTAAATTTTAATATTAAATTGAATAAATTTGACTTCGGTCAATATTTTGGGTAAACAGACCTGGACCCGTGATTTAACGGTCCCGGAGGGTCCGTAGGAAAATATCGGACTTAGGCATATGCCCGGAATCAAATTCCGAAGTCCCAAGCCCGAGAAATGAATTTTTGTGTGAAAATATTTTCTGGAAATAATTAAGAAAATTATAAATAGAATTTGATTAAAAGACAGTGGTATCAGACCCGTATTTTGGTTCCGGCCCGGTACAAGTCTTATATATAGTTTAAGCGTTTTCTTTAAAGTTTGGTTGAAAACGGACGCCGTTTGACGTGTATTGGACTTAAAATGGGAATTTGATGTTTTATGAAAATTTGGAAGGGATCATGGATTTTGAGGCTTAATTCGATGTTTATGATGTTATTTTAGCAATTTGATCACATGAATAAGTCTGTAGGATGTTTTTGAGGTTGTGTGCATATTTGGTTTGGAGCCCCGAGGGCTCAGGTGAGTTTTGGATAGGTGTTGGATTGCATTTTTCAATTTTGGAAATTCTGGTATGAACAGGCCTGCAAGCTTCGCATTTGCAAAGCCTGGTTCGCAATACGAAGGCTGGATCGCAAATGCGAAATGAGCACAGGCTTGCTTGGCTCACAAATGCGAAGCACTCATTCGCAAATGCGAAGGTTGAGCTTCCGAATATGCGAAGTGCTTCTTTTTTGCCTGAATTCGCAAATGCGAACTATTGTTCGCAATTCCCATAATTGGTCGGGGTTCGCAATTGCGAATCCCAGTTCGCAATTCCCATATCTGCAACCTACATTTTCCATACTTAGTCGAATTTTAGACCATTTCTCACCCAACTTTCAAAACACAACTCCTTAGGCGATTTTTCAAAAACAAGACTTCTTCCAAATTATTTGTAAGTCGATTTTTACTTAATTCTTTCAATCATTTAACATGTTTTCAACTTAAAATATATGATTTTCATGGGTGAAATTGGGGTTTTTAGGTAAAATCTAGGTTTTTTCTAAAATTCGGGATTTGGATCTCAATTTGAGGTCCGATTTCAAAACAAATCATATATTTGGATTCTTTGGGGGAATGGGTAACCGGGTTTTGGATCGAACCTCAAGTTTTGACCACGTGGGCCCGGGGGCGCTTTTGACATTTTTGGGCAAAACTTTGAGAAATTTATTTTATGCATTCAAATTGATTCATTTAGTATTTATTAAAGTAATTAAGTGACTTGTGATTAGATTCAAGTAGATTGGAGGTGGAATCACGGGGTAAAGCTATAGTCGAGGCTTGAGTTGAGTTCAAATCATCTAGGTAAGTGTTTGGTCTAACCTTAGCTTGAGAGAATAGGAGTTGAGTCTTATTTGCTACTTGCCAATTGTCAAGTACGATGTATAGGCATGGTGACGAGTATATATACATTGGTATCTAGCTTGACCGTGAGTCCTTATCTTGCGAATAGTTTGGATTCTGTTATACCTTGCATGCTTAATTGATGACTTCTATATGTTGTAAAGAGTATGTGAAAGGAATTGTGATCTTTAAACTTCGTGGAGCGTTGGCTCGAGTTGAAATACAAATTGTGAAGGTATATGAAATGAGTAAATCTTTGGAGCATTGGCTCGAGTGATAATGCGAACTATGAGATGAAAGTGAAAGAAAGAGAAAGAGTTATTGGTTTATTCCCTTGACGTTTTGTTGTTTTGTTGATTTTCTCCCTTGCCGGGATATGGAAACTTATTGATATTGTTCCTTTGCCGGGATTTCCATTATTATTCTGTTTATTCCCTTGCCCCTTGTTTGTGATTGGTGTTTGGGTGAGGAAGAGCGTTAAAGAACGAAGGATGATGTCGTGCATTGTTTAATAATTGTGAGGAAAGAGAGTAAAGCACAAAGGGTGATGCTGTGCCACACATTGTACCATTCCGTGCCGATTCTATTGATTATATACGAGGAAATAGAGTAAAAGCACGAAAGGTGATGCCGTACACATTTTATTATATCATTGCTTGGTGAGAATGAGAGTAAAAGCACGAAGGGTGATGCCGTGCACTTATTGCTGTTTGTTATGATTTCATATTTTTATCAGTTCATGTGCATTAATTGTCCTATTCCACTATTACTGTGATTTCTTATGTTGACATTTACCTTTATTATGTAACTTGTTATTATTGAATCAAGGTATCCTCGTGCAATGTTAGGTCTCGAAATTAGGTCATAATTGCTACATGTTTATGTGACTTAATTTCTACTTGACATTCGACATAGTAAATACTAAATTTCCTAATTTGCTCCTTAAAGCCTATAATCAATTGTTACTTGTCATTATTTATTTTCCTGAGCGAATCATAATTATTGTGTACTTATTGTCTTATGAATTCGTATTAATTTTTGCGTTTATTAGAGTAAATTTCATTTGGAAGAACTGTCGATATAGTGATATGGGAGCGGGTGGTACGCCTACCACGGAAACACATGGGAAATGGGATCGGGTTGCACGCCTGCAACGAGATGTGAACAGACATTGAAATTTGCTTTTATTCTCCTTATCCGTGTTAGAGATAATTTATTGATGTTCCTTATTATTCTCTTGAATTTCTGTATTATCTGTTATCCTCGAAACATGTTTCCTTCCTATTTAAAATGGTTATTCTTGTTATTTTCCCGTTGTAGATATATATGTTTAACTGCACATGTTGATGTGATAGTCCTGTCTAGACTCGTCACTACTTCGCCGGGGTTAGACTGGGCACTGACCGGCACATGAGGTCGGTAGTGCTGATACTACACTCTATGCTCTTTTGCATAGATCCAGGTACCGAACAGCAGTAGTAGCTTGAGAGCCAGCCTTCAGCCCTCCGAGACACCGAGGTAGACTTGCAGGCGTCCGCTGACCCGGTGCCTCCTCTATCCTTATTTATGTTTTGTTATGTCTTGTATTTGAGACAGACAATGTTACTCTCTTTCAAACGGTTGTATGTAGTAAATCTTAGTAGTCCATGAATGTTGTGACACCAAATCTGGGTAGAGGCATATGTGGATCTTCCTTATTATCTTGGTTTATTTTGTTTAAGTCTTCCGCTAAATTACGAATTCTGCTATTGTTTAATTATTTATTTCCTGCTAAATTAATTGATAAAAATGGATCCAAAACAAAAGTACTTATGGATTCTAAATGCGTGGCTTGCCTTGCTTCTACGAGTAGGCGCCATCACAACTTTCGAGGGTGAAAAATCCGGGTCGTGACATTGTTTTTGTATGATGAATTTTTTGATTTTTTCCTCTATCTGTTCCTTAGTTTTACAACTTCCTCTGTTCCAGTTTATGTGAACCTATTTACTTTTTGGTCCGTTCCAAAAAAAATGAACCCTTTCAAAATTTGGTAACAATTTAGCTTAAAGTTACAACTCTACCCTTAATGAGAAGCTTTTATAACCACACAAATATTCTGAGGCCCATTTGAACTTATTTAGGACCACAAATTCCAAAAGTCTTCATTTTTTTCTTAAACTCCGTGCCTAGTGAAACAGGTTCACATAAATTGCAACGGAGGGAGTATTATATTATTTAATACTAATTTTATTACATTGTCATGTAGCTTTTCATTAGCTTGTCTGAAGTTAATAGCTCTCTTTACCATGTTAAGATATGTTCTTATTAAGTTTAAATGTTTAATTATATAAAAAAATATTTATTACGTAGAAAATATTCGTTTGCCCGATTTGTCAATACTAATATGAATTTATTACTCTTGTTATAAAAATAATATTTAGAATTGCCATTAAAATAATATTTATAAATAATTTGTATATATTATGTAAGATCTTATTTTGCTGCTGAATATTTTTTATTTTTAAAGTCATTAAATATTTAATATCTTAAGTTACTTTTAGTTTTTTTTTTGTATTGTAACTTACTCCAAAGTATAAGTAATCATATGTTATTTCAATTTATGTTTTTCTATATTTTAGAATTTTACCTCCATATTTCTAGCTAATATAGAAGAAAATCTACGAGAGAATCAATATATAAATATAAATGTAGATATAAAGATTAGATTTATCTAAGATCTATTTAGATTATGCATAAGATAATCTATTTCATTCAACTACTTTCATTATTTGTGTTTTCATTTATAATATCTAATTATTATTGTCTTCCTAAAATTGCCAAGTGGCTTCATTTTAGCTTTATTACGTAGAAAATATTCATTTGCCCAATTTGTCAATACTAATATGAATTTATTACTCTTGTTATAAAAATACTATTTAAAATTGCAATTAAAATAATATTTATATCACGACCCGGATTTTTCACCATGGGGATCGTGATGGCGCCTACTCGTGGTAGCTAGGCAAGCCAACTCAATTACCTTTCCCCTTGCAAAGCAATAATTTCAAAAGTTTATAGTATCAATAAAGAACATGAAATTTAATAAGAACAATAGCGGAAGTCTGATTTATAAATACGAATCAAAATGCGGAATAGTCAATAATAGCCTCTACCCAAGATTTGGTGTCACAGTACTCACGAACTACTAAGAATATACTAAATACAATGGTTTGAAAGAAATGTATAAGTTGTCCGTCTCGAAAACAATGAGGCAACAGTCTAAAAGAGAACATAAAGAAGAGAAGTCGGGCATGCGGACGCCTGCAAGGCTACCTCAGTCTCGTGAAAAGGAAAACCTGCTCCCGCACTAATGCTGCTGCTGCTACTCAAAACCTGGACCTGTGTAAAAATGCACAGAAGTGTAGCATTAGCACAACCGACCCCATGTGCTGGTAAGTGTCTAGCCTAACCCCGGCGAAGTAGTGACGAGGCTAGACTAGACACCACATAAACCTGTGCAGTTATAAATATATAGCAGAAATCGAATATAAGGCAATTAACTACATGGGAGGGGAAAACATGCTATGGGGAGATACAATATTAACAGTGATCCCGAGTAACGAACTAAAGCAGCTTAGGTTCACAATGAACAAGGAATCAATACTCAATACAAACACATGGTACTAATAACTGGTGCGGCGTGCAACCCGCTCCACAAATATCACTGTTGCGGCGTGCAACCTGCTCCACAAATATCACTGTTGCGGCGTGCAACCCGCTCCACATATATCACTGTTACGTCGTGAAACCCGACCCATACCCTTTATCAGGTATCACTTTTGCGGCATGCAACCCGACCCTCATATATCATTATTGCGGCGCGCAACCCGATCCTCAATATTACTGTTGCGGCGAGCAACCCGATCCTCAATATCATTGTTGCGGCGTGCAACCCGATCCTCAATATCATTTAACAGTCTGACTCCTCAAATAACAGTCACAATTAAGGGACATAACAATAAGCAAACATTTGATAAAAATCACGGCAAGGGAGAGAAACCAACAAGTTCAACCAAACGTCCTGGAAAAGGAATAATCAACACGCTTTCTCTTTCTTACTTTTCTTATCTGATAATTCACTTTACCCTTTTTGAGCCAATGCTCCAAAGAATCAAGTTATTTCGTATACTTTCAATATTCGTATCACAACTCGAGCCAATGCTCCTAGGAATCAAATGATCCTATCACCATTCACATGTTATTCACAACATATAGAAGTTCTCCAATAGATATGAAGTTCACAACCAATTCATGATAATCACATTATAAGGACTCACGGTCGTGCTAGACACCAATGTATAGATACTCGTCACCATGCCTATACATCGTACTCGATCACATAGCAATAAGCAACAAGACTTAACTCTTATTCCCTCAAGCTAGGGTTAAACCAAACACTTACCTCAAAGCCTTGAAATCCACTTAATCCTCAACTATCGCTTTACCTCGCAGTTCCACCTCCAATTCGCACGAATCTAATCACAAATTTTTCAATTACTTTAATAAACACTATATGAATCAATTTGAATGCATAAAATGATTTTTTCAAGTTTTTCCCAAAAATTCCAAAAATGCCCCCGAACCCACCTGGTCAAAACCCGAGGTTCGGACCAAAACCCGGTTACCCATTCCCCCACGAACTCAAATATGTAATTTGTTTTGAAATGGGACCTCAAATCGAGGTCCAACTCCCAAATTTATAGAAAACATAGGTTCTACCCAAAAATCCCAATTTCACCCATGAAAATCCTTGATTTCAAATGGAAAACATGTTTAATGATGTTAAAGATTGAGAGAATTGAGTAAAAATAAACTTACAAATAATTTGGGATGAAGTTTGCTCTTGGAAAATCGCCTATGGTGTTTGGGTTTGAAAGAATGGTGAAAAGTGATGAAAATTCGACTAATTATAAAATTTGCTGGGCCTCGGATGTGGGAATTGCGAACTAAGGTTCGCAATTGCGAAAAAATGCAGGCCTGGGAATTGCGACATTTTGGTTCGCATTTGCGAACTTAGGTCTGGGGGGCAGGTTTTGCATTTGCGAAAGAGGCATCGCATTTGCGATGGCCTTCAGTCGCATTTGCGATCACTGGCTTCGCATTTGCGAAGCTTGGCCTACCTGGGCTGGTTTCACATTTGCGATCCAGCCTGCGCATTTGCGATAGCTGGGCATTTGCAAATGCGAACCCTGGCTTCGCATTTGCGAAAGTTGCAGAAGCCACAATACCAGATTTTTAAAACATGAGAAATGCAATCTGATGCCTATCCAAAACTCACCCGAGCCCTCGGGGTTCCAAACCAAACATGCACACAACCTTAAAAACATCCTACGGACTTACTCATGTGATCAAATCGCCAAAATTACATCATTTACATAGAATCAAGCCTTAAAACACATGATTTTTCTTCTAAACTTCATGAACTTTCAAACTTGAAACTTATAGTCCGAAACACGTCAAACGACATCCGATTTCGACCAAACTTCACAGAAAGCACTTAAACAATATATAAGACTTGTACCGGGGAGTCGGAACCAAAATACGAGCCTGATACCTCAATCTTTTGATAAATTTTCATCTCCATTTTCCTTAATAATTTCAGAAAAACAATTTAACAGAAAAATTCTTTCCTCGGACTCTAGACCTCGGAATTCGACTCCGGGCACATGCCCGAGTACCATATTTTTCTACAGACCTTCCGGGACCGTTCAATCTCGGGTCCGGGTCCGTTTACCCAAAATATTGACCAAAGTCAACTTTAATCATATTAATATCAAAATTTTTCACAAAATTCACATATTTCAACATAAAAGCTTTCCGGTTACGCGCCCAGATTGTGCACGCAAATCGAGACAAGTAAAAAATGAGGTTTTCAAGGCCTCGAAAGCACGGAACGAATGAGGAAACATGTGATGACCCTTTGGGTCGTCACAATTTATAAATAATTTGTATATATTATGTAAGATCTTATTTTGCTGCTTGAATGTTTTTTATTTTTAAAGTCATTAAATATTTAATATCTTAAGTTAAATTTAATTTTTTTTGTATTGTAACTTACTCCAAAGTATAAGTAATCATATGTTATTTTAATTTACGTTTTTCTATATTTTAGAATTTTTACCTCCATATTTCTAACTAATATAGAAGAAAATCTATGTGAGGATCAATATATATATATAAATGTAGATATAAAAATTAGATTTATCTAAGATCTATTTAGATTATGCATAAGATAATCTATTTCATTCAACTACTTCCATTAATTGTGTTTTCATTTATAATATCTAATTATTATTATCATCCTAAAATTGTCGAGTGGCTTCATTTTAGCTTGCCACTTCGCTTAATCATATACTTCACTACTATCTTTTTAATATAACTAGTTTTAGTACTCGCGTGATGCGCAGTATAAACCATATCAAATTTGGATTTGGATTATTTGAATTATGTGCAAATAATCTTAAAATTAAACCTCTATATAAAAATTATAAATAATTATTAGATATTAATTAAGAAGCTGGACATGAAACTATTTTTCAAATCTCATAGTGGATAACTTGTTTTCTTTTTTTATACTGTAATAACCCAACTCCTAGATGTTGGCACTTGTATTTTATTTTACGGTCAATATTAAAAAATACTTAACATATAATATTGTGATATGTGTTGTTTGAGCATATTAAATAATATTATTTTGGAAAAATTTCTTACTACCACTTTATTTTTCATCTCAAATAGAAATAAGTCTTATCCTTCTACATTTTTAGAGATAATTTTTCTCTTTTTTTGTTCTTTGATTATAGTTATTGCAATATTTATTATGTAAGATTGTTATACTGTAATGTGAACATTTATTAGCTTTTAAATTAACTTAATATATTACTTATTACCCTATTAATAATCATCAATAAATGTAAACTTTTATTTGTAACGACCCAAGTCATTTTAAACTTTTACACTTTGATCGCCATTTCTCGGGCATGACTTGCCCCGTGTTATGTATTATGACTAATGTAGATCGTTGGTTTTGATTTTTATGAAGATCTGGAATGAATTTGAAAGAACAATTTCAGTTGAAAACTTTGAATTTGAAAGTTTTGACCAAGAGTTGACTTATTTGTATATGAGCTCGGATAGGAGTTTTTATGATTTGGTTAGCTTAGTTAGATTATTTGTGACTTAGGAGTGTGATCGTAAGTGATTTTGGAGGTCCGGTGTAGAATCAGGTTGAATTGATGAAGTTAGTATTTTGGTAAATTCCGGTTGATAGGTGAGATTTTGATGTGAGGGTCGAAATAGAATTTTGAGAGTTGATGTAGTTTTGTTAAGTGATTTGGGATATGTGTGTAAAGTTTCAGGTCATTCGGACGTTGTTTGGTTGGGTTTTTTATCGAATGTGTGTTTCGAAAGTTTTAGAAGAACTTAGGCTTGAATCCGATGTAATTTGAGGATTTTGGTGTTGTTTGAGGTATTTTGATGATTGGAGAAAGTTTGGATGATGTTTTAGGATGGGTTGGCACTTTTGGTTGAGGTCCCGAGGGCCTTGGGGTGATTTCAGATGGCTATCGGGATGAATTTTGGACTTGTGTTATTGTTGAGATTTGTTGGTTCTAGTATTTCAGCATGCGGAATTGGGACCGCAGATGCGGATTTTGGACATGTGGGAATTTCTGCAGAAGCGGGTGGTTTTTCGCAGGAGCAGAGTCCGCAGATGCGGATATTGACCGCAGAAACGGTCCTGGCATTTAATGAAACTCTGCATAAACGGATGTCACAGAAGCGGAAAGTGCACCGCATATGCGGTAATGTGCTGCGCATAAGGGTTTTAAATTCCATTTTTTGTTTCGCGAGCTAAGTTATTTTTTTACCATGTTTGATCATTCTTGAGAGCTTTTGGACGGAAATTGAAAAGGGTTTCGACTGGGATTTATTGGAGGTGAGTTCTATGATCTTAAAATACGATTATTATATGAAATTAACCTTGAAATTTATGGAAATTAAACCTAAAATTGAAGAATTAGGGCTTGAGATTTTGAAATTTGATTTGGGGATTTGAGGGACCATTTGAGGTCGGATTTTGAGAATTTTTGGTATGTATGAACTCGTGAGGAGATAAGGAACCTGTTGATGTGAAATTTCTGAGTTTCGAGAAGTGGGCCCGGTGATCGGATTTTGTCAATTTCGAGATTTTTAATATTTTTTGATTATTTTTGATTGGATATTGTTCCATTGGCATATTGTGATTCGTTCTAGTTTTGTATAGATTCGACGCGTGTGGAGGCCGATTTGCGGGGCAAAAGCATCGCGAGCTAGAGATTTTACCGGTTTGAGGTGAGTAATGATTGTAATTAATATCATGAGGGTTTGAAACCCCGGATTTGTACATCGTAGTGTTGTATTGAGGTGACTTACACGTTAGATAGCGAGCGTGGGGTAGAGCACCGTTGGGGATTGTGACTTGGTCTATCCCGATTGATGATTTTACCGCGTATTTGACTGAAACTTATTTGTTATTATCATGATTTGGGTTGATTGCCATATTTAGGCTTCGTGCCAATTATTTGAACCCTTCAGGGATTTTATCACTGTCTCCTCACTGTTTTGACGTATTATTTGAACTCAGTCCTGTTGATATCTACTATTTTACAAACTCAACCAAATTTTACTCAGATTTGAACTTAAATGATATTGTTGGCTGAGAACTATTGTTTTACAAATGCCCGCGGGGCTTGTGTTGATTTTTGGATTGAGTGAGGTCGAGGGCCATATATGAGGATATGCTGAGTGATATGAGGCCGAGGGCTTGAGATACTTTATATGCCACGAGGTGGCTTGAGTGATATGAGGCCGAGTGCAAAGTGATGTGAGGCCGAGTGCCAAGTGATGATGTCACGAGGTGGCTTGATATTGTGCTTGGTTCGTAAGGGGCCTCTCCCGGAGTCTGCACACCCCCAGTGAGCGCCGTCGATGATATATGGATCGAGCTACACGCCGCAGCGAGATGTGCATCAGGCTGCGCGCCACAGTGGTTACTATATGATACTATTCTGAGAGTGATCTAAGAGAAAGAGCCCGATGGGCTGAGAGTGCTAAGAGTGTCCTGAAAGTGAGCCCGAGGGGCTGGTACTATTTTGAGATATTGCCCGAGGGGCGAACTTTTATGTGCTCATCTTGCGTATTTACTTGCATTTTTATCTGTTATACTGTGGTATTTGTGCCTGAGGGGCAGATCTTCTGTGTTTATTGGCGCTAACTGTTTTGAAATCATTTGGTAATTATTAAAAAGATCATTTTCAAAAGAGATTTAAACTGAGCCAAGATATTTCTAAAGATTTCATAGCTTCACTATTTTCTCAAAGGATTGTACCCTGCTTCTATACAACATGATGGTTTGCCTTACGTGATTTCTTACTGATCAGTTGTTATTTACTTTTATTGCTCACTGAGTTAGAGTACTCACTCTACTCCCTAGACCTCGTGTGCAGATGAAGGTATCTATTCACCCTGTAGCGGGTTTTGGCCGATCAGAGGCAGAGTTATATGAGTTAAAGAGGTGACTGCCAGCGTTCGCAGCCCCATGTATCTCTCGTTTGTTCATTATATTGATTTTGTATATTTTAGACCTTTTAGTGGATTTATATTCTGATAGATGTTTGTGACTTGTGACACCCCGATTACGGCTGTGTTGGGTTGTATTTCCGCTAATTAATACTATTAAGTCATATTTAAGCTATTTATTTATGTTTAACTATTTTTGAAAAGATGAGTTGGGTTAGTTGGCTGGCCTCGTCTTCACGAGAGGCGCCATCACGACCAATGTGGGGTTCAGTTCGTGACAAGTTGGTATGAGAGCTTAGGTTACTAGGTCTCACGAGTCATGAGCAGGTTTAGTAGAGTCTCGCGGATCGGTACGAAGACATCTGTATTTATCCTCGAGAGGCTGCAGAACCTTTAGGAAAACTTCACATTCTTGAGTTCTTATCGTGCGTCCTTGATTCAGCTTGGAAAGAAACTCTTCAAATCCCTTCCATGCATTTGTATGCGCGCATGAATGCTCAGTATCATATGTGCCTTGATTGCTTGTGATTCCCTGATCAAGGGGCGAGATGTGATCTTTGTGAGTTTGATGTTGGGCCAGTCTGGAGGACTTGAGGCCGGATCTTTGCCTATGGCTTGAGCACTAAGGTGCTGATTATGTGAGTAAGTGTTGATTATGTGAGTAAGTGTTTTGAACTTATATATTCGGCAGTGTCCCTATTAGTGGAAGTGACGGTTCAGTAGCCATGTGATGAGTATGTTATTACAGCGGGATGTATCTATGTAACTTGGAAGTGACGAGGAAGGTCTACGAGATGATAGATGAACTATTAAGTTTATGATTTCCATTGTGATTGGACGTGTAGCTCCAAGTTATGGGCGCGTGAAGAATCTTTTCATGTCTCCTAGTTGGGGATGAAGTAAATTTCATGTTGTGGTATGAGTTCAGACTTAGGAAGACTAAGTGGTTGTGTAGTGTGTATGACGGTGGAAGGTATACGGAAATGTTATGTTGAGACGAAGCAGGTGGGTTATCTCCTGCGGAGTGTTCTGAAGTGGTGTGATCCTTATGTGTATGTTAGAAGATCTCATGTGTAATTGAAGGGTACGTATTGAAATTTCAAATTTCGGATCACTTGAGAGAGTGGACTCAATTGTTGCAGGGATGAATGCGAGATTTGCAGAAGATTACAACATTGGATGATCTGTGTTTTCACAAATTTATAAATGATTTGAGTTTAATCTCACTATGGTGTTGTGGCATCAATAAAGTAAAAGGTGTTAAGAATTATTGAGTGTGTCTCGATCTATGGCTTTGAGTCAAGTGGGGGAGTCTGCTGTGAGCAGTTGATTGCACGGTTAGGTGCTATGTTGGTTCCAGTTTGGCGCATGCGAGTGAATTAGCTATGGCTAGAGTAAAGGAAAATTTTGACAAAGGTTATATTATGCTTCATAGGGTATGAGAATCACGGAATGTCTAGAGTATTGTTGGTAAAAAATGCTCGGTACATAGAGCAGGAAGTTGCTTGGTTGTATTGGGATGAGGATTTCATTTTGCGGTGTCGGAGTGCCAATGAGGCATGGGTGGTTCTGTTCGTTAGGTCAGGTAAGTTGCAGTTTGAATACGAGTGAATGACTTTCGATAATGGTTCTAATGTGTTCAAGATTCTATAGGGAAAAATTGGGTATCTTAAGGTTGTGTATGAGGTAAAAGACTGTGTTCATTGGAAGAGGTCAAGACTTGTGGTATTTTTATGTTAATTATGGGATTCTATGTATTAGTATCAGGAAAATAAAGGCAATGTATTTAGATTCGCAGGAAGTTCAGAGTAAAATATTCTGGCATGTGGTGTTTCTGAGAATATTTGAGAGAGTATTCAGTGGACTATGGTCTTAGACAGTGTGGTTTTATGCTGGGGTCTCGTGGGGTAAGCCTGGATTGAGGCATTGTGGGACTATAGCGAGAGGGAATATCAAGTTGATGATGAATTGGAAGGAAATTTAGATAGATGGAGTAGCTTGATAGTACGAATCGGTATGGTAAGGATGTGATTAATTCTTTGTATGTGCTCGAGGTAATGGGATCTTACAGGTATTTTGCAGCAATGCTCTTAGGTTTTGATGTCTTGCTTAGCTTGGTCTAGTTAGAAGGATTCAGTCTTGGCAGTTTAATTTGTGCAAACGGAATTGGGAGAGTTCTTGTGATCTTTATCGTGGTTGGAGAAGTGCATTTTCTACGAATGTGAGAGGCATAGGATGTGTAATGATTTTCTTCTAGATGGGATCAATGGAACTTCTTGACTAGTTGAGTGCGTAGATGTCTGTGGCCCGGAAGTGAGATAAAAGTTTTCCTGTTATCCTTGGATGGTATGGTATATGCGGTATGTTGTGGAGGATCGAGATTGGCGTGTATGAGGTTTCAGTTCAGTTCTGAAAGGAAGTTCATGACACTCTTAGGCAGTGAGTAGCCTCAGATGATATAGGAAATGGTATTGTTATTTGGAAGTGATTTGATGAGAGTATAGGTTTCAGAAAAAGGGGCAATGTGATTAAGTTAATGGCACTTCAGTAGTATTGCGGCACTTTCAGGCTGGATCGACTGCTGATATTCGAATTGCTTGTATGGCGGAATTTGGGGTCAGTATGGTGATTTGTGTGCTACATGGAATTGGAGACCAGAAGTCCTCTTATCCAGGCTACGTTGTGGACGTAGATCGTGTGTATTGGCATTGTTTAGCAACTACCAGGATTTGGACGCCCGAGTGGATCTTTCTTTGCTTGGTATGTTAGATTTTGGATATGATGTTGGGTTCAAACTGGTTATTTCTGTGTTGTGTTATTCCATACTATTGCGATAAGATGGCGCGGTTAGCTATGTCGGGAAATGCCACGGATTGAATGGCGATGTTCGTCGGATTATGTCCTATTGGGGATTTTTATATTTCGAAGGCCTAGCAGACTGCTGGGAAGGATTTCCTTTCTGATTTGGGGTCTTGTGACGAGTGTCAGTGCTAAGGCTCCTCATATTGATTTAGTCCCGGTGGTGAGGGACTTCTCGGAGGTGTTTCTTGTGGCTGGGCATGTCGCCGACCAAGGTTGTGGATTTCGGTGTTAATTTGGTGCATTATCGTATAGCACCGGCAGAGTTATAGCGGTGGAAGGAGAATCTTCAGGTTTCCTTGATAAGGAGTTCGTTGGCAGGCCAATGTGGGTGAGTGTTCTATCTTGAGTCGGCGTGGTTGGCTCCGAATGGCATTGTTGGGGGAGGTATTAACTCGACCGTTGTTGAGCTTACCAGTAATCTGGGGAGATCTATGAGCTACTTTTCTGTGTTGTGGGATGTTATGATTTGCTGGTTATAGGCACATACGGTGCGGTTCAATTGGAGTCTTTTAGTGTAATTCAAGCGGGACGAGTAATTGAGCGTTGCTCAGTGAATGGCGTATCGGTTATGTCCTATCGGGTTGCGTGGCATATGTTATTTGTTTCACCGTAGGTATAATGATTTTCTTTGGTCCTAGACATCAAATTCTGCGTGGCTGTTAAATTTTGAGCATAGTGACTTGGGGTGTTTCGTGTGTAACAGTGTTTGGATAGGATCGCGCATTGTAGTAAGGCAACGTAGAGATATGCCCTTTCGGGGTAGGTTCATGTGTTCTATTTCTATGGTGTGATACAGGGTCTCCGCTTTGTGTTGTGATGGTATTGATGAGCTTCAGGTACAACTCTTTCGTTTGGGTCATTTTCATGACTTGAGTGTGTTTAGACCATTTCTTATCGGTGTGCAAACTATGCGAGTTGTGGCTTAGGCTTGCATTGATGTGTCATGTCACCGGAGTGGTGTGTTGGATTTGAGGTGATCGTTAGGGTCATTAATGAATACGAACGGATTTGATTTTAACTCGTTGTAAAGATAATATCGAGGTTCGGCTCGAAAATCTGTTGTGGTATTAGCCAAAAAAGGGAAGTGACTTCATGAATGGTTGACCTAAGAAATGGTTATGATTTATTGCGTGTTTCCTTTATCATTGGCAGTATGTGAAAGTGTTGGAATGAGACTTTAGTTGATAAGAGGTTTCCTATCGATATTCGGTTGTTTTGCGCAGCTACTGTGAATAGAAGTTATCGTTTTGAGTGTTTGAGCTATGTGGTATATCATATAATTGCACCTGAGGTTGCTGGTATAGGTTATTACAGCTGGTTCGGGAATATTCAGAGTATAGATGTGAGGTTTTAACCTTGTGTGTGATTTCGGAAAGTGAAATGTGGTTCTATGATTTATGGGCTAGACTGGATTGTGTGATTTTAGTTAAAATGTGTTATCGGACCTATATGAGATAGGGTGACGCGGGATTACCCCCGGGTATATACATGGTAAGGCTAATCAGCGAATGGTTGGTTTTAGAACAGCTCTGGGTACATTCGAGGACGAACGTGTGTTTAAGTGGGGAAGGATGTAACGCCCGACCGGTCGTTTTGAACTTTTGCACTTTGATCGCCAGTTCTCGGGCATGACTTGCCTCATGTTATGTATTATGACTAATGTAGATCGTTGGTTCTGATTTTCAGGAAGATTTGGAATGAATTTGAAAGAACAGTTTCAGTTGAAAGCTTTGAATTTGAAAGGTTTGACTGAGAGTTGACTTATTTGTATATTAGCTCGGATCGGAGTTTTTATAATTTGTTTAGCTTTGTTAGATGATTTGTCGCTTAGGAGTGTGATCGAAAGTGATTTTGGAGGTCAGGTGTAGAATCAGGCTTGAATTGGCAAAGTTAGTATTTTGGCGAATTCCGGCTGATATGTGAGATTTTGATCTGAGGGTCAGAATGGAATTCCAAGAGTTGTTGTAGCTTCGTTAAGTGATTTGGGATGTGTGTGTAATGTTTCAGGTCATGTTTTGTTGGGTTTTTGATCGAATGCGTGTTTCAAAGTTTTAGAAGAACTTAGGCTTGAATCCAATGTAATTTGAGGATTTTGGTGTTGTTTGAGGTGTTTTGATGATTGGAGAAAGTTTGGATGATGTTTTAGGATGGTTTGGCACTTTTGGTTGAGGTACCGGGGGTCTCGGGGGTGATTTCGGATGGCTATCGGGATAAATTTTGGACTTGTGTTATTGCTGAAATTTGATGGTTCTAGTATTTCCGCATTTCCGGAATTGGGACTGCAGATGCGGCGATGGCATCGCAGATGCGGTCTCGTAGATGCGAATTTTGGACATGTGGGAATTTTCGCAGAAGCGGATGGTTTTCCGCAGGAGCGGTCCTGGGCATTTAATAAAACTCCACAGAAGCGGAGGATTTTCGCAGAAGCGGATATCGCAGAGAAAGTGCACCGCAGATGCGGTAATGTGCTGGCCAGAAGGGTGTTAAATTCCATTTTTTTTTTCCGCAAGCTAAGTTATTTTTTCACCATTTTTTATCATCCTTGAGAGCTTTTGGACGGAAATTGAAGAGGGTTTCGACTGGGATTGATTGGAGGTGAGTTCTATGTGAAATTAACCTTGAGATTTATGGAAATTAAGCCTAAAATTGAAGAACTAGGGCTTGAGATTTTGAAATTTGATTTGGGGATTTGAGGGACCATTTGAGGTCGGATTTGAGAATTTTTGGTATGTATGAACTCGTGAGGAGAAAAGGAACCCGTTGATGTGAAATTTTTGAGTTTCGAGAAGTGGGCCCGAGGCTCGGATTTTGCCAATTTCTAGATTTTTAATATTTTTTGATTGTTTTCGATTGGATATTGTTCCATTGGCATATTGTGACGTATTCGTTCTGGTTTTGGATAGATTCGACGCATGTGGAGGCCGATTTTCGGGGCAAAGGCGACGCGAGCAAGAGATTTCACCAGTTCGAGGTGAGTAATGATTGTAAATAATATCCTGAGGGTTTGAAACCCCGGATTTGCACATCGTAGTGCTGTATTGAGGTGACTTGCACGCCGGATAGTGAGCATGGGGTAGAGCACCGTTGGGGATTGTGACTTGGTCCGTCCTGATTGATGATTTTACCGCATATTTGACCGAAACTTATTTGCTATTATCATGATTTGGGCTGATTGCCATATTTAGGCTTCGTGCCAATTATTTGAATCTTTCGGGGATTTTATCACTATTTCCTCACTGTTTTGACGTATTATTTGAACTCAGTCCTATTGATATCTACTATTTTACAAACTCAGCCAAATTTTACTCAGATTTGAACTTAAATGATATTTTTGGCTGAGAACTACTATTTTACAAATGCCCGCGGGGCTTTTGATAATTTTTGGACTGAGTGAGGCCGAGGGCCATATGTGAGGATATGTTGAATAATATGAGGCCGAGGGCCTGAGATACTTTATATGCCACGAGGTGGCTTGAGTGATGTGAGGTCGAGTGCCGAGTGATGTAAGGTCGAGTGCTGAGTGATGATAAGGCCGAGTGCCGAGTGATGATGCCATGAGGTGGCTTGATATTGCAATTGGGCCGTAAAGGGCCCCTCCCGGAGTCTTCATACCCCCAGTGAGTGCCGTCGACGATATATGGACCGGGCTACACGCCGCAGCGAGATGTGGATCGGGCTGCACGCCGCAGCGGTTATTATATGATACTATTCTGAGAGTGATCTGAGAGTGTTCTGAGAGTGTCCTGAGAGTGAGACCGAGGGGCTGGTACTATTTTGAGATATTGCCCGAGGGGTGAACTTTTATGTGCTCATCTTGCATATTTACTTGCCTTTTTACCTGTTATATTGTGGTATTTGTGCCCAAGGGGAGGATCTTCTGTGCTTATCGGCACTAACTGTTTTGAAATCATTTCATAACAGTTAAAAAGATCATTTTCAAAAGAGATTTAAACTAAGCCAAGATATTTCTAAAAATTTCACAGCTCATTGTTTTCTTAAAGCATTGTACCCTGCTTCTATACAGCATGATGGTTTGCCTTACGTGATTTCTTACTGCTCAGTTGTTATTTACTTTTATTGCTCACTGAGTTGGAGTAATCACTTTACTCCATGCACCTGGTGTGCAGATGCGGGTGTCTATTCACCCGGTAGCGGGTTTTGGCCGATCAGAGGCAGAGTTATATGAGATAAGGAGGTGACTGCCAGCGCTCGCAGCATCATGTTTCTCTCTTTTGTTCATTATTCCGGTTTTGTATATTTTAGACCTTGTAGTGGATTTACATTCTGATAGATGCTCGTGACTTATGACACCCCGATTAAGGTTGTGTCGCAGTGTTGGGTTGTATATCCGCTAATTAATATTGTTAAGTCATATTTAAGCTTTTTATTTATGTTTAAGTATTTTTGAAAAGACGAGTTGGCTTAGTTGGCTATCCTCATCTTCACGAGAGGCGCCATCACGACCAGTATTGTAACGACCCGACCGGTCATTTTGGGTACTAGCGCTCCGTTCAGCAGTCGGAGGCCACAAACAGCTTCATTTCGGGTATTATGACTTGTTCGCGTGGTCGGAATTTAAATTCAGGTAGATTGGAATTAAATTTAAATGAAAATTCTGATTTGAGAAGCTTAAAGTTGAAAGAATGAACTAGGATTGAAATTTTGAGTAAACGACCTCGGAATCGGGATCTGAAGGTTCCACCAGGTTCATATGATGATTTAGGACTCGGGCGTATGCCCGGATTAGGTTTTGGACAACCCGGAAGCGTTTTGACGCCTTGTGGAAATTAGCATTTTAAAAAAAGGAATTTCTTAAGTTTGGCTTGGAGTGCATTTTAATGTTATCGATGTAGGTTTGGTATTCTGAGCCTGGGAATAGCTCCGTATGTTGATTCTGGAGTTGGGAGCGCGATCGAAAGTGAATTCGGAGGTCCGTAGGTCCTTTTGGAGCAATTTGGCTAAAGTTAGAATTTGAAGGTTTTCGAGGAGTTTGACCGGAGGTTGACTTTTTGATATCGGGGTCGGAATCAAATTTCAAAAGTTGGAGTAGGTCCGTAATATCAAATATGACTTGTGTGCAAAATTTGAGGTCAAACGGACGTGGTTTGATAGGTTTAAGCATCGGAAGTAGAAGTCGGAAAGTTCAAAGTTCAAAAAGCTTGAGTTGAGGTGTAATTCATGCTTTTGGCGTTATTTGATGTGATTTGAGGCCTCGTGCAAGTCCGTAATGTGTTTTGGGACTGGTTGATATGATTGGTTGGGGTCCCCGGGGGCCTCGGGTGGATTCCGGGAGGTTAACGGATCGAAAATG
Source organism: Nicotiana glauca (assembly GCA_026770625.1). Classification (NCBI taxonomy): domain Eukaryota; kingdom Viridiplantae; phylum Streptophyta; class Magnoliopsida; order Solanales; family Solanaceae; genus Nicotiana; species Nicotiana glauca. Next base: position 68,523 of record MU777740.1, read on the forward strand.
GATTTTTGGGAAGGCCTGAGAATTTGCTGCTTCTATCATAACCGCATCTGCGGTTCTTGGACCGCAAAAGCGGTACCGCAGATGCAGTCAAAAGCTCGCAGAAGCAGAAGGGGCCTGGCCCAGGAAAAATCACAGAAGCGGCCCAGGGACCGCAGAAGCGGCCCAGGGACCGCAGAAGCGGTCAGCTCCCGCTTGCCCAAAGCCGCAAAAGCGGCCAAAAGTCGCAGAAGCGAAGTCCGCAGAAGCGATAATAATCCCGCAGAAGCGGAAATGTCTGGAGGCAGAAGCTTGATTTAAGTTGCGAATTTGGTTCATTTCTATCATTTTTCTTCACTTCATTGGGCGATTTTTGGAGAGATTCAAGGAGGGATTTCATTATCAATGTCAAGGTAAGCTACTCCTACTTATTTCCAAGTTAACTACAAGATTATACCATGGAATTAGACATGAAAATTGTGGGGAAAATTGAAATTTTTGGTAGTAACCCTAGAAATTTAATTCTTGGACTTTAGTCATGATTTGGAGTATGGAATTAAGAGGAAATTATATATTTGAGTTCCTAAGGTCATGGGCAAAGTTTATCTCAAAAAATTTCGGATTCCGGGCATGTGGGCCCGAGGGCATTTTTGTTAACTTTTCGTTCGGGGTTAGGAATAGTTATAAATTGGGCTGTAAAGTATAATTTAGCATATATTAATGGATTTATATTATCGATTGGCTAGTTTTGGAGCATTGTGTGTTGGTGCAAGTCTTCGGAAGAATGTAGAATGCCGGTTATGGATCTTCAGAGCGAGGTGAGTCTCCCTTCTAATCTTGTGAGGGAAAATTTACCCCATAGGTGAATTAAATTGGTTATGTGCTCCTATTTGTGGAGGCTACGTACGCACGGGGTGACGAGAGTCCGTGCGTAGCTGCTATCATGTTATTTTTCGGGTAGTCTAAGACCCAAAAGCATGTAGTACTTGAGTAAATTATGAACTAATTGATGACTTGGATTGTTTAAATCACCTTTGATTAGTAAACGAATTTAAAAAGAGATTAAACATCATTTCCTGAATTGTAAACAGAGAATTGGCTTATTTGGATAATTATTCCTCGATAAAATTCTAATTGGCTATCTAAGCATGTATCTTACGTGTACCCGCGTCGCATGGATGATTCGCGAGCTGGGTAATAAATCACATTAAATTAATAAATGGATTTCTAAAGAGACTTAAGCTTCGTTTTCTCAAATTATTAAAGAGAATTGGCCTTTCTTGGATAATTGCTCCACGTTGAATTCTTGACTGATTGTCTGTCTGTGTGTGTTTATTTTAGACCGGGCCGAACGCCTCGGCAGATTAATAGATGCATCTATAGGCGCGTCGTCGACCCTCGGCAAGTGCACATTTATTTCTGTTGGAGCGGGTCGTCGACCTCGGCATGATTTGCGCATGTTTGTGCTGTTGTCTTGAACTTATTAAAGTTGCTACTGTCTCACCCTGACTCGAGATTTATTTGTTGATGATAAAGAGGAATTTTGGAAACTTCCTATGAAAGAATTATATGTTTACTTGTTTCTTCTACTTGGATTAAAAATTATGTTATAAAATAAATCCACTGTTTAATATGTATATTGAGGATAAATAATCATTGGACTATTAGAGAGTGTCAGAGATGACCAACTCGTCTATACCCCTTCCGGGTTAGGCGGGACACTCACTGAGTACACGTTGATTACGTACTCATATTACACTTCTGTGCATTTTGTTGCACATGTATACATACCTCTAGCAGCCTATTGGGCGTAGCAACATGGATGACGCTGGGACTAGGTGAACTGCATCATTCGAGGCGACCGCAGCTAGGGTAGCCCTTTCCAGTGTACTATATTTACTTTCCGTCCAATGTATTCCGGACGGATGTTGTATTTTATTTCTCTTATCATTAGTTGCTCATATACTTGTGACACCAGGTTTCTGGGATGGTTTTCAACGGATTTGTTCTAATCGTTATTATTTAAATTTGAATTCAAGATGTGAACTTTTATTTATGAAAATGGAAGAAAAAACCTTAGATTTTTTAAAGTATTAAAAGAGTGATTGATTGATAATTTAGTTGGCTGGCCTGACAGAGATGTCCGGCGCCACCACGACCGTTAGTGGATTTTGGGTCGTGACAAGTATGGGATTTGGGTCATGACATTATTCTTAAAATTTAATGCATTTATACTATCATCCTCTTACTCAGAACTCTTTCATCATTCAAATCTATCAATAATATTTTTTTTTACTATTATTTAATAATTTAATTTATATATTTTTAAATAAATTTATAATATAAGTATCATTGCACTATCTCTATTTTCCTCTTTATACATTCTCTTCCCTACTAAAAAATTTTAATTAGCTTTTACACAAATATTTGACCCAAACTCAAAACAATATCACGTCTTATTTTAAATTATTACTTTGAATTAGTCTAAAACTTAATAAATAAGTTCCTTTATAATGTTTCAAACCTATTTGAATTTTCATATAATTATTTTGTTTTGTGTGCAATTAAATTTTCTTTCTCTTTTAGTTTCAAGATATAAATTTAGCTTTTAATTTTTATTAATAAAATTACCTACGTGAGATAGCTATTATATGTCTAAATATTTAATTTGGTATCAAATTTTTGTTTTTCTTTATCTAGCAAAACTTCAATTTTGTGGTCATATCCATATTTTAAGTGTTCTTACCATAATTTTAAAAACTTTCCAATCTCAAATTTAAATAGATTTTTTTTATTTTTAATATAATTTTTTAAGATTTTAATTATTTGTGACGACCTGGCCCGTCGTCTCATGTGTTGTTGCTCTGTTTTTCCCGTTTATTGCTTCTTCAAGTTTCGTTATCGGTATGTGGTATGTTAGAGTTAATTTGGATTGATTTCGATAAGAAATGAGACACTTAGTCTCTTTAAGGAAGGCTTAAGTTGAAAAAAGTCAACCGGACGTTGACTTATGAGTTATAGGGTTCGGATGTAATTTTCGGTGATTCGGTTAGCTTCGGGAGGTAATTTGTGACTTAGGAGTACGATCGGGATTGATTTTGGAGTTCCGGTGTAGAATTAGGCTTGAATTGGCGAAGTTAGTATTTTTGGCGAATTCTGGTTGATAGGTGAGATTTTGATCCGAGGGTCGGAATGGAATTCCGAGAGTTGTTGTAGCTTCTATATGTGATTTGTGAGGCGTGTGCAAAATTTCAGGTCATTCAAACGTCGTTTGGTTAGGTTTTTTTGATCGAATGCGTGTTTCGGAAGTTTTGAAGAAACTTAGGCTTGAATCCGATGTGAATTGATGATTTTAGTGTTGTTTAATGTGTTTTGATGATTGGAACAAGTTCGTATGATGTTTTGGGATGTGTTGGTGCCTTTGGTTGAGGTCCCGGGGGCCTCGGGATGATTTCGGATGGCTAAACGGAGGTTTTGAACTTTGAAATATTGCAGAAAATTGCCCAGCTGTTGCAGACCAAAATTGGTCTTCGCGTTCGCAGCCTTAAGAACGCGTTCGCGATGAGGAACTTTGCAGACCATCGCGTTCGCGAGAGCTGCTTTGCGTTCGCGTAGAAGGGGGCCTGGGGCCCTGCCTTTTTTGTTCATTGCGTTCGTGACACCTGGGTTCGCGTTCGCGTAAGGAGAAGGTCAGAGGCATCGCGATCGCGGTTGGTTGAACGCGTTCGCGTGAGAGGAAGAGCTGAATCATCGCGTTCGCGGGCTTAGAGCCGCGTTCGCATAGAGGTAATTTATGGTCAACGGGGGTGTTGACCGCGTTCGCGTAGGGTAAAAGGTCACCTGGGCAGACCTGTTGTTATATCAATTCATCCGCGAGTTTTAGTCTTTTTTCCTCCATAGTTGATCTTTTTGGAGATTAGGAGAGCAAATTGAAGAGGGATTCAAGGAGGATCGATTGGAGGTAAGTTTCTTAGCCTAAATACACGAGATTATGTTAGATTTAACAAGGGAATTGGTTGAAATTCATCAAAAAGGGGGTAAAGCTAGGGCTTGAGTTCTTATATTTCGAATTGGAATTTGATAGGTCATTTGAGCTCGGATTTGGGAGTTCTTGGTTTGTACGGACTTGTGGTGAGACGAGAAATCCGGTAATATGAGTTTTGTAATCTTTCGAGAAGCAGGCCCGGGGCTCGGGTTTTGCTAGGTTCGAGATTTTACTATATTTCGATTGTTTTCGATTGGATGTTGTCCCCTTAGCCTATTGTAATGTATTCGCTCTAATTTTGGTTAGATTCGACGCGCATGGAGGCCAATTTGAGGGGCAAAGGCGTCGCGAGCGAGGAATTTCACCGGTTCGAGGTGAGTAATACTTGTAAATGATATCCTGAGGGTTTGAAACCCTGGATTTGCACATCGTAGTGCTGTATTAAGGTGACTTGCACACCGGATATGAGCGTGGGGTAGAGCACCGTTGGGGATTGTGACTTGGTCCGTCCCGGTTGTTGATTTTTTACTGTGTAGTGGACTGAAACTACTTGTTATCATCATAGTTTGGATTGATTGCTATGTTTGGGCTTCGTGCCAACTACGTGAATCCTTCGGGGATTGAGATTTCTGTTTTAGCATATCTTGCATATCATTTGGCTTCAGTCCAAGGTTTTAAATACTTTTTTGCAACCTCAGCCATAT
>MU777745.1:0-10359 GCA_026770625.1 Nicotiana glauca
CTTAAAATTGTAAAATCATTTTATTTGAAATTTTTGGAATAATTTGCTTAGGGTAAAAATCACGTGCTCACAGTTAGGTTCCTGTTTCTCTCTCTAAAATGCTCTCATATCTCTCTATATTTAGTGTTAAAATAGTCCCAAATGAAGCCCCAAAGCTTATTTATCAAAGTGGGTTCGGATATGAAAATTTTCAAAAATGACCCCCGAAGTCAAATATGTAGTGAATTATGCTATAGCATAATCGAAATGTGGGCAGCATTCTTGTAGCATAATCATTATGCGATAGCATAATTGACAGCATAATCGATTATGCTACATCATAATCAACGTGCGACAACATAATGTTTTGCCTAACACTGCTTCACTATGCGACGCATATGCGGTCCGCATGGTCGATTTGCAATCACAAAATTGGTCGTAAATCCAGCCTTTGGTAATTTGATTATAACTTTTTGTAGGAATGTCCAACTATTGAACGGTTTGAAGCTTTGGAAACTAGACTCGAATATCTTTCATTTGATAGGTTGTTCATCACATCAAACCTTATATATTTATATATTATCATTCAAAGTGGGGACTTGTGCAAACTCATTTAGAATTTAAGCCCATTAAGGAATTTTCTAATGTGACTTAGACTTAGGCCTTCCATTAGACCCAACATTATTTATTATATGACTTATGCACTTATTTACCAAATCCAATTGATTCCCCTCATGTTAATAGCACATAAAACATTATAATTAGCCTATATGGTACCACAAAATCCTAATTTACTTGGCGAACGTTTTTGGGGCCTTACAAGAAAAGAAAGGCCTACGAAGGCGAAATAAAGTTGAAAAAGGTTGAGTCCCACGCGACTAGCCATTGCAGCAAAGTTTGAGGAGCCAAAAGTTCCTCAATGCTCCGAAGAAAAGAAAAAAATGAAAAAATAAATAAATAAATAAGAAGAAAAAAAAATCAGAAGGGAAAGGCCTACGAAGGCAAGATAAAGTCGAAAAGGTTGAGTTCCACCGACCAATCATCATGACAAAGTCTGGAAAAGCCAGAGTGTCTCCAGAGTCAGAAATGCAATTGGTATTTAGGAAGAATCCAGTTGCATTTGAAAGGGCCGAGATCAAGTGATCAAAACAATCAAGCCACAAAACCAACCACCTTTTCAAACTAACAATTGTTCTTTGTTTGAAAACATGAAACAGGTGCAATTCAAAGCAACCATGCAAGAAGTAGGTGCAGCCAAAACAACTGTGCAAGGGCTAAAAATAGCTTTGCAGCAACGAACCATAACGGAAAGTCCCCTCCAAACTCTTTCTTGTATGTACTCATTGCATGAAATAAAAAAATGAAAAAAAAGGAGATAAAAGAAAATTTCAAAAAAATATGGTAGCTTAGGACCCCCAATTTATATTTTTACGCTTTTCCAACATAGGATCTCCACTCCCTAGTTGAGTTTATTTTTAGACATAGGGTCTCCACTCCCTAGCCGCCTTTTGCCAACATAGGGTCTCCACTCCCTAGTTGAGATTATTTTAGACATAGGGTCTCCGCACCCTAGCCGCCTTTTGCCAACATAGGGTCTCCATTCCCTAGTTGAGATTATTTTAGACATAGGGTCTCCACTCCCTAGTTGCCTTTTGCCAACATAGGATCTCTACTCCATAGTTGAGTTTATTTTTAGACATAGGGTCTCCACTCCCTAGTTGAGATTATTTTAGACATAGGGTCTCCACTCCCTAATCGCCTTTTGCCAACATAGGGTCTCCACTCCCTAGTTGAGATTATTTTAGACATAGGGTCTCCACTCCCTAGTTGAGATTATTTTAGACATAGGGTCTCCACTCCCTAGTCGCCTTTTGCCACTATAGGGTCTTCATTACATAGTTGAGTTTATTTTAGACATAGGGTCTCCACTCCCTAGTCGCCTTTTTCCAACATAGGGTCTCCACTCCCTAGTTGAGATTATTCTAGACATAGGGTCTCCGCTCCCTAGTCGCCTTTTGCCAGCATAGGGTCTCCTCTCCCTAGTTGAGATTATTTTAGACATAGTGTCTCCACTCCCTAGTCGCCTTTTTCCAACATAGGGTCTCCACTCCCTGGTTAAGTTTATTTGTAGACATAGGGTCTTCACTCTCTAGTCGCCCTTTTCCAACATAGGGTCTCCACTCCCTAGTTGAGTTTATTGTTAGATATAGGGTCTCCACTCCCTAGTTGCTTTTCTAACATAGGATCTCTACTCCCTAGTTGACTTTTAGTATAGATATAGGGCTCCACTCCCCAATCCTTTTTTCCTAAAGATACACAATCCTGATTTTATTGCTTTCAATAAAGAAATAGTTTAGATTTTTGTTACAAATAACTAACAAAATTTTCCTAGTGAAAACTAGGGCAGAAAAATTTCGTTCGTTTGTTTGCTTTGGTGCCTGAACAGGTTTTCACCGTGAGGCACAAGTTTCGAGATGACCAAAAGAAGAAGTCGCAACCCAAATAAAAGAAAAGAAAGAACAAGAAAAGAAGTAAACTTCAAGTGTAGAAGCGGAGAAAAGATGCCGACTGCTCAAGATATGATTTAAATCACAAGTTTTTGCATGTCCCACCTTGATCCAAAAAGCTAAAGAAGAATGAATTGGCACCTGCAGCTAACGAGCATCAAGATCAAGTTTAAGAAGATTTATAGATAGGAATCTTGTAACTCGTAGTTAATAGGCTTAGCTAGTTTAGCTTTTTATTTTCCATTTTGGTGTAATAAGGAGTTCAGCAAGCAATAGCAGCAGCAGCAGCAACAGTGAAGTCACAGCTTCCTGGTAGTCCCAGCTACCGAAACTTCCAGAACCACACTGACCTGATTCGTTTACAGCCAAGGATATGTAGGCAACCTCTGAAGCAAGGTTTGGTCAGGCTTTTTCAAAAAAAAAAAACTTCTCATGGAGTTTCAAACGGGCAAAAATCCCTTATAATTGCTCATTTTATGTCTCGAAGCAAAGAGGGGAAGCTGTGAGCACGTGATTTTTTCCCTATATGAAATACTCCTACAGAATCCCAAGGAATTAGATTTTTCTTTTAATTGTTTTCCATTTTAGGAATTATTGTAGAATTTTCTTAATTATTGGCATTTTTCTGTGCATGTTTAATTTTATTTAATTCATAAAAATACAAAAAAAAATACTCTGCATTTGCATTTAGGGTATATTTCTACATTTTTAGATTAATTAGTAAATTAGTTGTTTTATAAAAATGAAAAATCACAAAAAATAACTCACTTTGTATTTTTAAACTTTTAATTTTAAACTTTTTAGTTTTTCTTTTAATTTAGAAGTTTATTAATTTTTATAAATACTATGACTAGTAATTAGCTTAATTTGATAAGTTAATTTAGGTTTTAATTTAATTTGAAAAGGAAAAAAGAAAAATTGGAAATTGAAAAGAAAAGAAAAGAAAATGAGAAGGGCTGTGATTTTGGGCCAAATTCGTCACAGCCCAAACAATTTTGCCCCATACCTATTCAAATCCGGCCAAAAACCCACACCTTTACTCGATCCAAATTCCTCATATGACTAAACGACACCGTTTTTGCGGTCTGTTATCCCAGCAGTTGATTTTCACTCATCGAACAGCTGGGAACTGGTTTGTCTAGATGTATTTAAATGTCCTAAACGACCTTACCCCCCCCCCCCCATTTCCTTCTGCTTCATTTCACCTTGCCTAGATTTTGAACCCAAACCCTAGAGCGCCGCCCTAAGACTCCTCACCGTCTTCGGCGGCGGCGCAACTCCAATTCGCCTCAAAACCACACCCTAGAATCCCCTTTATTCCCTCATCCCAAATGTCTAACTCGTTCCCCTAAATCCCCTCTCAAATTCCCTCGATTTTAGATCCAGTCCGGAGTTCCCTGAACCCTAGTCTCTCCCAAACATCTTCAGATTGTTACCACACAATCACCTTCACCTTCCTTACCAAATCCACCATTAATTCCCGAAAAAATCACTCTCAAATCCCTTGAATTTCAAATCAAAAAAATCCTAGTTCTTTTAGGTCACAACTCTTTGGTTTCCAGAGTTCAATGCGAATCTAGAATCATGTTAGTCAAGCGTTCTCGTTGGAAACCTTGGCTAATATGAATTTTGGTTCGATGTTGAGAATTTCAGCCTGTTGGTCGGCTCCTGTTCCCTCGCCTTTTGGTCAATTGTTGGGATTCCATCGCTTCCCAAGCTTTGTCCGGTTAGTCATCCCCCCCCCCCCTTTTTTTCTTCTTTTGATTTTCTTTTTGCTTTGTTTGTTTGTATCTGATGTCTCATCTTTTTTCTTTAGTTATTAGTTTGTTTAGTACTTTAGATTATTAGCCATTAGTGGTCACTCGCTCGAATGATTTCTTGTATATTTGATTAGGTTAGATTGTTATTTTTGTTATTCTTATTTTTTGTTATAATCTGTGTCTCTAAGTGTATGATTCTAGATTTTAGGTTTCTTTCCTTGTGTTGTGATTCAGTGTTTTGAATGCTTAATTCTTCTTTTAGTTATAATCAAATTTGCCACTAAGCGTTAGAAGTCGGGTTTTCTTAAAGTTCATCTTATAGTTGAATATTTTCTAATTTGTGTTAAATATCCAGATTTTTATCTTTTTCAATATGTGTTTACTGTTTGATTATTTTCACTCATGTTTAGAACTCCCATGACCTTAGTTGAATAAATAGGAACTTAAGGAGGTTAATTTGGAAAGTAGAAATGAGGCTATGCATTAGAAGTTTCTAGAATGTGGGCAACTGGCCCAAAATTGGCCAGCACAAGTGCTGGAGCCAATTAGAGGCTGCCAGTTGTACCGGTTAGTTGCAAAAGATGCCTGTGCAGGCTGAAAATATTCTAATTTCTGTTTTCAGGCACATGGCCTTAGAGGCCTATAAATAAGGACCCTTCCTTCATTAGAAAAATCAGATTTAGAAAAGCCTCATTTTCTCTACATCAAAAAGACTAAAACTACACACTGATAGAAATTTCAGAACTAGAAAACACAAGAAAATTTCGAGTACTGTTGGCTGGTTTTCACTTTTTTGGGTTTAAAGCTTGGACATTTTGTTAAAATTCTGGGGTTTAAGTATGGACTGAAGGTGCTGAGTTGTTGAGCTGATCTGCTGCTATTGCTAACTCCTCATTCTCTTTGTTTTCCTCTTGACTTTCAAGTATTTTTCAGACCATGGACAACACGTGAAGAGTAAATATACAATTCGAATGTGAAACATGATGAATACAAGTTGTTACTGAGTTTTATTTCCCTATTTCTTCCATTTCTTTCATATTTTTTAATAGTTTAATATTATCTATGTTGTATTAGCCTTCTCGTGTTGTTGACATGGTATAAGATGAATTACTGCTGGTTTTTATTTGATTTTGCTGAGAGTTTGATATGGTTTTTAGGTTCAAGTTAGTTGCATGTTAGCCTTGTGGGATTATTTTGGTGCTGCTTGTATTAGAGGATGGTTTAGTTGAGGTTTAAATTTCATATAATTATTTATAAGCTAGCTTGGGATTGAACTAAGTACGAATGATGTACAGTTTTGTTATCAGGTCATTATTGCATTTGAATTCAATATTGCTTTTAGGAGTTAATATGGTTTAGTAGCATTAGACGTTTCCTTTTATATCAAGATGTTGTGTACTGGTAAAAGTTAATTAGGCTTAGTTGGTATTTTTTGAGTTTAAATATCGTCTACGTTTCTGTGTGGGCTCGATCTCAAGTTCCCCTTTCTTCAGCCTTTGCTTTTTCATAAGTTTTGTGTTTCCTTTGGGCCTAGACCTTGAGAACATATTAAAAATTGGAGTTATAGGCTTTATCGTGCTTGGGCCTACTTTTTTCAAGCCTAATCTCCCATTTAATTGCTGCTGCTAGCCTTGTCTATAGAAGGCGCAGCCCAATTGTTTGAAAGCCCATCGTATTTTTAGTAATTGCATAAATATGGATTCAAATCTTAAGTTAAGGTATTTTATGGTTAAATTGAGCCATGTCATTTCCACCATATCACCTATGGCCCTCATACAAATTATCAATTTAGTACTAAATGGGTTTGAATAATGGTAGATGGCTTTAAGTGCGTAATGATTAGTTCTAGGTCGTCTCTAAAAACGTCCTTCTTTCTTTTAAAAACCATTTGAGGTGTGCCATATTTAAAACCCATAATATATTGGCCCTCACAAATTTAATTCAAGAGTTTAATATTCCTAAAATCGGGGTGTGCCATCAATTGAATTTTCATAACCCTCGCAAACCTTGTTATTAATTTGAAATTTCGTAGTTGCTTTAGGCGTGCTACTTAAATCGATTTTATTTTATTAAACTTGGGTGCACATTTCATGTGACCCAAATTCAATTCTTAACAATGTTAAATAGAATATGTCGCGAACCGCGGGTGCATTTCAAGTGGCGTGGTTCAAGGCATGCTTTAAATAACGTTGAATCTTCCTAAAATAATTAAAAGTTAAGTCAAGTTTATTATGGTAAGAGCCTAAGTGCAAATCCCCAGCAGAGTCTCCATGATATCGCGTCCCGTATTCTCGCGAAAGCCGATTTTAACGTGTGACAACTCTTTTAAAGGAGGTATTAAAAGAGAAGAGTCACCACCAAATGATTATTAAGGTGTGTTAGGGCACCTATTTGCAAATAACTAGGTATGACTAGTCAACGCCACCAAAGATTGAGTAAGGGCTCAAATTACCTCAAAGAGAAGGTGTTAGGCATTGTTCTAGTTCGACAAATATGGGTCTCGGCCTAATTTTAAACCATGTGGATTATGCAACTAGGGTAGATGATCAAATAAATAAAGAGAGATTAGGAGTTGAAGAGTCTTATCATAACACATCGGAAATTGGTACAAATCTCAACGATTACAAGGTTACAAATACATTGGTCTATATTAAATGACTAAGTGTAAATGACAAGTATATAAAGAAGGGGGTCCTAAGGATTTTAGCCTAAATGATCACCCCGTGCAACATAAATGATACTTCTCAACTCCCTTGGGGGTAAGGGGTTACTCGTATTATTCATCAGGTACAGACTATCATCTTCGGTTACCCAATTACTACATTGAAGTTGTTTACTTAAAGGCGCTCTAATTCAATTCTAAGTCGTGTCCTACGCGTGCTGTCATGACCCCAGTTCACCCCCATGAACATGTCGTGATGGCACCCAGTCCCTATGACTAGGTAAGTCTAACAATGCGAAAGATAAATAATAATTTGCGGAAGAAAATAAATAAAACTGAACTGAAAAATAATAATAAACAGTGTGTATGGTGCCGTTCGGCACATACCACAACAATCCTCAAAGCTAACAAACTTCCTAAAACCTGAAAACTCACAAATCACAAGCTAAGGGGATACATAAGAGGCTCTGACTCAAGAATATCTATACAAAGGAGAAAATACTGGAAGTACTATACTTATTACAGAAAAGCTGGAAAGGGACTCCTCGGTCTGCGGACGTAGCAGATATACCTTGAAGTCTCTACCAATACGCCTCCTTCCAAGACTGACAGAACTGAGCGGGAGTACCTGTATCTGCACAACAAAAATGTGCAGAAGAGTAGTATGAGCACACCACGGCGGTGCCCAGTAAGTACCAAGACTAACCTCGATGGAGTAGTGACGAGGAACAGTCAAGGCACCTACCGGTCGATAAACAGTATAATCATAGGAAACAATGGTAATGATATATGAATATGTAAAGAATGCGTGAACGACCAAAATGCTACAATTCACGATAAGGGATAAATACAACAATTATCAACAAGAATATAATAAACGATGATACGGAACAACGGAAAAATCACAACCCAAATCCTAAGGTCACAACATAGCAGAGAAAAGAAACAAGTAAATAATTCTTATCATACAATGATGTTCACAGAAGATCATATCCCATTCTTTTCACAATTTCACCAAGTCTCTGACTAACCACAATTCGCGAAGAACTAGCATCTGAAATCTAACAATTGGCATCCTGTGCCCCATCAATCTCATGGTCATACTGACAACAAACTGGCTAACTAGGGCCACTCTCCCAAAATGTAATGGATAAGCGAGGCGTGCCACCACCCTTAAAAAAAATCAGGACGAATTCACCTCTAATAGGAGTACTCAGCTACGAGTATGCTTGTGCAAATGTTTCTAACAAAAATTCTATCAACCAACAAACATGAAAAAGGCGGACGAACCGCACGTACGATGTTCCCTCACAACTCCCAAGCGGTAACGTTCATACAGAATAACAATCCACAATCACAATAGAAACAAATAGGAATGCCTCAACAGGCCGTCACAACTCTATACAATCAATCCCTGACATAGACCACCTTATTTCGCCACGTGTGCAATAAAAAATATAACAGGCACAGCCTTATTTCGCCATACGTGCATAATAATGTCCCGCCTTATTTCGCCACATGCGCAACCCACATATAGTATATAACATATCCTGCCTTATTACTCCGCATGTGCAAAACATCAATAACAACAATAGCACGGCAAAGACCTCGTGCAACCTCTCAATAACAACCCCACGGCAGAAACCTCGTGCATCACAATATCAACAACCGTACGGTAGAAACCTCGTGCATCACAACATTAACAATTTAACAGGGAGGAAATCTGACAAGAATGATAAATGCAACAGTGTAATAAGGCAAATCATCGAAACAATAATAACTACCAGGATAAAACAGAAACACATGGCAAACACCACTCAATCTCAAATACCAATGAGGGTCTCCCAGGATACCGTCCTGTAGTCCTCTCCTCAACTGTCCAATGGATCTCCCCGGATACCGTCCCCTAGTCCAGCTCTTGTACCAGTATCAAAAGATATCCTGGGATACCGTCCCGTAGTCCAATCATTTATGTGTAGGGGATCTCCCGGGACACCATCCCGTAGTCCCAAAATGAAAGTGCAATCACAGCCAGAAACAAACCAAGGGATAAATATGAAAAACGGAATAGTAGATAGAACTAGCCTAGTATGCTTCACGTAGTACGATTAAACAACTTAGCAATTAGGCAATTATATCAGGTAGGCATGCTTTCCTAGTATAACACAAGTAATAGGTTTCAAGTAATACAAAGCAATTAAGAAAGAAAATTAAATGTTAACAACTTAAGTAAAAATAGGATTTTCATCAATCGGATCAAGTACAACTTCATATTCGGTGATTACAAGGATCTAAGAGCCTAAAGGATCAATTTACCACAAATAAATCTGAACACGCACTCGTCACCTCGCGTGCAAGGAATACAATCAACATAGAAGACTTAAATCCTAAGGGGAAGTCCCCCACACAAGGTTAGGCAAGATACTTACCTCGAACCAGTACAAAAATCACTATGAAACGGTGCCCTTGCCACGAGTATCTGACTGGCCCAAATCTATTCAAACCAATTACATATTGTAAATAACATCGCAAGTAACCAATTCCACTATTAAAATTAAAGCTAAGGCAAGGAAATAGGTAAAATGACCAAAATGCCCCTCCAATCAACATCTCGGAATTGAATAATTTTCACATTTTCAGAACCCTCGTACTCTCATGAGTCTAACCATATAAAAATCTCCAAATCGGAGGTCAAATGCCCCCTCAAATCCTCACAATTAGGTCTAAGAAGTTTTACCCACTTTCCATTCAAAAACATTAAATTAAACGGTGAAATTAAGAGGAGATTCATGGAATATGATCTAAATCCAGTGGGAATTACTTACCCAAGTTTCCCAAATGAAAATCCCTTCAAAAATTGCCAAAAACCGAGCTCTAGAAGTCAAAATGTTGTAAAAAATGGTGAACCCTCGAAATGGCTAATTTAATCTGTCTGCCCAGGTATTTGGCCATCGCGAACGCGTAAGGACTATCGCGTTCGCGGAGAGGAAAAATGAAGGGGGTCCAGTTGTTCATCGCGAATGTGTAAATCGGTTCGCGAACGCAAAGGGTAGGGGAATAATGCTTCGCGAACGCGTGAGGGAGTGACGCGAACGCGTGAGGGAGTGACGCGAACGCGGTTAAGAGAAAGACAGAGCTTCGCGAACGCGTGGCTCTAAACGCGATTGCGTATAAGGAAAAATGGGCACCCTCCAGGTTACGCTATGCGAACGCGGTGGAGTAGCCGCGAACGCGATGAAGGGGGAAAGGGACAATACACGAACGCGATAGCTTCTTCGCGATCGCGAAGAAGGACTGCTGACCTGCAAATTTTCTGCAACATTTCCAAACCTCAAATTGCTCCGTTGAGCATCCGAAACACACCCGAGGCCCCCGAGGGCTCAACCAAACCTACAGACATATCCCATAACATCATTCAAACTTGTACCAATCCTTAAATCACCCAAAACAA